>OY856414.1:897572203-897864703 GCA_963693085.1 Alisma plantago-aquatica | reverse complement strand
GTGTAAGTCACTCATCCGAGGGCAACAAAATCGACGCACGAAACTAATTTGAAATGCATAATTTTTGTGGTCTTTATAACATGACCTATAAATGTCAAAATGTGCTCAAATTTTGTATATGAGCTATTCACAAGATGTTTAAGAAGATCAACGGATTAAATTTAAAAAATATATTGCATCATGAGAAACTACTAGAGTGTATTCTGCTCCGAATACACTCGAGTGTATTCTAGCCTGACACTATATATATATATATATATATATATATATATATATATATATATACACACACACACACACACACAAACACATACATAAACATATACATATACTTATTGTATAGGGTTAGGGTGTTTTATCTGTGACAAGTTTATTGCTCACCATATTAGTTATAATCATTGTTTTATAGTTGTGTTATAAAGTATTTGGGTGTTTAATATTGTTGTGTAGGGTGTTTAGATATGTATAAAAGCTCCAAAAAGTATAGTATTTCTCTACATATGTGTAATTTTGTATAAAAATTATACACGAAACGAAAACTCTTTTTTTTTTCAAAAATCGCCCGCTTACCGCTTAAACAGTTACAAGGTGTTGTCTGCATGCTTACTGTTTAATTTTTTAAAACATTGGTCACAAGGTATACAATCTTATTGAGTGAAAAAGAATTAAAGAATAGTTGAGCAATAATCATGGACTGTCGGGAGAGTGGGGGGTTGGAGGTTTAGTGTATATCAGGAGTTTTGTGTAAATGCCTACATGGTTTAGTAAAAAAGGGAAAAATGTGAAAAATCGTGACAAGTCTTGAAGAATCGTGAAAAATCATATATATCGTGAAAAAGCGGGAAAATTCGTGAAAGGTTGTGAAAAATCAGCAACTAGCGTATAAATCGTGTTGAACATCCCGGGGCCTATAAAATCATGAAAAAGCGCCAATTTTCGTAAAATACAGAGACTTTTGTCTCTATAGATTGATCGACTAGTGTACATACATGTGTTTATGCAATACTATTGAGAAAGGCAAAATGAGAAACTGTACGGTTACACAATGTGAGAACCCATTATATATATATGAGGAACAATTACAAGTAGGTCCATATAGAAATGTAAAATAACAAACAGAATAAATAAAGACATTATTTAACACCCCCCCTCAAGTTGGAGCATAGATATCGATCATGCCCAACTTGTCCACAAGAGCGCTAAAATGCTTCTTTGCCAACAACTTTGTAAAAATATCAACAACTTGATCTTTTGAGCGGGTAAATGGAGTGCAGATCCAACCAGACAAGATAGTTTCTCTAATAAAATGGCAGTCAACTTCAATGTGCTTTGTGCGCTCATGATACACAGGATTATTAGCAATGAAGATGGCAACCTTATTGTCACAATGCATAGGAATAGCAGTAGAAGACTCCACACCGAAGTCTTTCAAGAGAGATTGTACCCATAGCAGTTCATAAGCAGTGTGGGCCATAGCCCTGTATTCAGCCTCAGCACTGGATCTAGCAGCAACATTTTTTTTCTTGCTCCTCCAAGTAACAAGATTGCCTCCAACATATGTACAATAGCCTGAAGTAGATTTCTTCTCAACCTTACTTCCAGCATAATCAGAGTCGGAATAGCCCTCCAGAGAACAATGCCCATGCTTTCTATAATAGAGACTTTTGCCAGGAGATTTCTTAAGATATCTCAGAATATTACACAGAGCATCCCAGTGACACTGTCTCGGCTTATCCAGATACCTGCTAAGAAGTCCAACAACAATAGAGATATCAGCTCTAGTAACAGTCAGATAAAGCATCTTACCAACCAGTCTCCTATATTTTTTATTGTCTGGAAACATAGGAGAAGCTTCATCATCCCAATTAACATTGGGATCCAGAGGAGTATCAGCAGGACGCACTCCAAGCATCCCAGTCTCCTATAACAGGTCAAGAACATACTTCCTCTGAGATAAGACAAGAGCACTAGCAGTTCTGGACACCTCAATGCCCAGAAAATATTGCAGCTTCCTCAAATTTTTAGTAGCAAAATGCTTGCACAAGTGTCTTCACATCTCCTCGTTGTACGATCTCTCGTATGAGATGGAAGCGCCGTTGTATGTGCTTGGACCGTTGATGTGATCTAGGTTCTTTAGCTTGTGTAACAATCAGAATAACAATACCAGAAGATGTCTTTTTAGTAAAGACAGAGTGATCAACATGTGATCTCAGAAACCCAAAAGTAGTCGGTATCTTGCTCAATTTGTCAAACCATGCCTGAGGACACTGCTTGAGTGCATAAATAGATTTTTTTAAGCGACAAACCTTGTGTGACTCCCCCTGAGCAACAAACCCAGGCGGTTGCTCCATGTAAACTACTTCTTGAAGATCACCATAGAGAAAAGCATTTTTAACATCCAGTTGAATAAGAGGCCAGTCAAAATTGATAGCAACAGAAAGGAGAACTCAGACAGAATTAAGTCTTGCAACAGGAGAGAACGTCTCAAAATAGTTAATACCATAGGTTTGAGTGTACCCTTTGGCCACCAGACGTGCCTTTAGACGTTCTACCGTGCCATCAGGTTGATACTTCATAGCATATACCCATCTACAGCCAACAGGCTTGCACTTAGGAGGTGGATCCACCAACTCCCAAGTTCCTCTATCAGCAAAGGCAGTCATCTCTGTCATGGCACTTGTCCAGGAAGAACTTTGTAAAACATCATGAACATTCTTAGGAATAGTAATAGCAGAAAGAGCAGCAACAAAATTACTGACATGAATGCTCAGATGTGCAATGGAAACATGATTAGCAATATTATGAGAGGTACAAGAACGAGTGTCTTTTCTGAGAGCAATAGGCAAATCTAAGTCAGAAGTCACCTCAGCAGGTGTAGGACATTCTAGAGGAGAAGATTGGTGTTGCGTGGGGGGGGGGGGTCTTGAGCAGTCTGTTACCTGTTCCTGCATTGATACACAATAAGCGGAGGAGAGGCAGTTTCAGCAGGTGAAGTATCAGATATGCAACCACTGATGACTGGTAATGGTGTTGTTATTATATCTGTACTTAGGGTATCTCCTTTAGCAGAATAAAAAGGTGTATCCTCAAAGAATACCACATCACTACTCGTGAAGCATTTTTTAGCAGTAGGACTACAGCACCTATACCCTTTTTGAGTACGTGAATAGCCTAAGAATATGCATTTCTCTGCTCTAGGAGATAATTTGTCATAATTCGGTCCAAGTAAGCGCACAAAGCAGGTAGATCCAAACATCCCTGGAGGTACAAAAAAAAGGCACAGTAGGTTGAAAAACCTGTACAGGAATCTTTCTCCCAATCACAGAAGAAGGCATTCTATTAATTAGAAAGCAGGCATTCAGGATGGCTTCTGGCCAAAAATGTCTAGGCACATTAGAATGTAGCATGATGGTTCTAGCAACCTCAAGTAAATGTCTATTTTTCCTCTCTGCAACTCCATTTTGTTGAGGCGTATAAGCATGCAATGTTTGATGAATAGTACCAACAGAACGACAAAACACCTCAACATCTTTCTGAACAAATTCCAAAGCATTATCTGTTCTCGAAATTTTAACAGACATAGAATACTGGGTTTTAATTTCAGCAAAGAAGAATTTTATTGTAGATAAATGAGATCGATTTTTCAGAAAAAACAACCATGTGGCACGAGAAAAATCATCAATAAACAGAATAAAGTATTTATTTCCAAATAAACTTGGAACATGACAAGAACCCCATACATCCGCATGAACATGATCAAAAATATTTTTACTACTAATCTGAGACCGTTTAGGATAGACAGTTCAGACTGTTTTCGTAACTGACATGACTCGCACTGAAAACTGTGTGTTCCTACACCAAAAATGACATGTTTTATTTTCTCAGATGACATGTTTTATTTTAGGATAGACAGTTGAGTAGAAAACGAGGCACATATAGAGCAAATTTCAACAGAAATTGAGAAATAATGTCTCCAATCCCAGATACAGAAAAATTTGAGCCATCAGCAAACATCACAGACGAATTAGAAACCGGTTTAGATAAATTTAAGAAAAGGGACTGATTTCCAAAAATGTGCGAAGAAGCACCCGAATCAATCACCCATTTAGTATTACTAATACTAGACGAGGGTGCACTTAGAAAGGCAGAATCACAACCAGAGTAGGTTGCGGCATGAGCTCCAGTAGTAGCAGTAGAGGACAGTCCAGCACGCTCGAGCAGTAGGCGTTACACCTCGGAACGGATGAAGTCAGCAGTAGTAGAACTGGACGCATCAATAGCTTGGGGCTGGGTAGCTATCTCAGAGGTAGAATTGGCATCAGTAGCAGCATTAGCCCAGGCGGGTTTACCATACTTCTCCCAGCACTTTTCTTCAACGTGGTTTGAACGACCACAGAAATTGCAGAAGCGCTGACCAGACTGAGGGCGAGAAGCATTGGTAGGTGTTACAACCCCAAATTTTGGGTTCCTTTGGTGAGAAATGTAATTTCTCATATTAAAGATATTTGTACAAATAATGATATAAACTATTGTGAATAAATGGATTTCGTTTAAAATAGCCTTGTTGTTTGATTTGTGGGCTTTATTGGCTATTGGGCCCAATAACAAGGAAATTCAATTAATTAATGAATAATTGAGTTGTTGAGAAAAGAGAGATGAGGCGGAAACCTCTAGAAGGCAAAGGAATGAGATCCAAGAATGAATTTCGTGCCTCTTGGGTTCCTTGGGTTCCAAGGAGTCCAAAGTTGCATAAAGAGAGCAATAAGAAAAGAAAAGATCAATTAAGTATTTCTTTATTAAGAAAGAAATTGGAAATATTGATGAAATGTGGAAAATAAGTGTAAAGAGGTATAATGGAGTAATCCTTAGTGGGATTTCGTATCCCAATGATTCCTAATGATAAAAGGAATATCAATAAGGAAAATAAAAGAGAAATAATGAGAAATCCTCAAAAAGGAATCATTTTAATAAGAAATAAACAAGATAATGTGAAATAATGCATTTAAGGATAATGAGTATTCCTTAAAAAGGAATTTCGAATTCTTAGAGTTTCTTGGGATCCAAGGAGTCCCAATGAAGAAAGAGGAGAGAGAAAATACCGAATTTGCAAAATAAAAGGATAATGTGATACATTATTAAGGAATTTTGTGATATTGCTAAAAAGAAAGTATTTTCTTCTAAAGGAACTATAATTTCGTTCTTATGGAGTTAAAATAAAGCATATGAGAGAATAATGGAAAGGATTTTCGAAATCCCAATGTCAAAAAAAAAGAAGGAATATGAGAGAGAGAGAACTAGTTTGCTTTTTCATTAAGGAATCGGATTCCTAGTAGGAAAGAACCTTATTCCTTCGTAAGCAAGCATCTGAGGACGTTGTTACCCTCATCTATAAAAGGAGAAATATAGAAAGCCCTGGGCCGAGTCCAGGAGAGAGATACCACATATCCTCCTTTCTTCTTCTTCTTCTTGTTTTTGTCAAAACCCTAACCAAGAGAACAAAAGGTTGTTCTGGGGGCAACTGACGGCGGTAGCAGGATATCTATGGAGGCACGACGCAACCCCAGCAATCCAGGGTGGACAGCCACCTTTGCCTTGGTTCCATCTCCGCTCATCTTGCTCGGCGGACCTGCAGGCTTGTGCCGCGGTGGGCGCAGCCGTCGGACCAATTATGACCATCTCGACTGTAGCTCCGGAACTCCGCAGGTGCGGCGGAGGGTGGCGGAGGCAAGGGATCGACGCCGACGCTCTAGGGGGTGCGGGGGAGATGAGGAAGAAGCCTCTCACGTCGCTACAGTCAACCACGGACCAGGGTTCGCGAGGTTGAGGGTGACCAAGGCAGGTTGGACGGTTGTACCCCTCCCGGGTATGAAGAGCCGGCCACTTAAGGAGGGGCAGTTTGGTCTTTTCGAAATGTCTTCAAACAAGCTGAGCAACGTATTGCATGGATCAAGCGACGTGGCGCTTCCCTATTGGCCAAGTAAGTGATTTAATGCAAAATTCATAGATAATTATCCGTAGCCCGGATGAGTACGCATAAAATATGAAAGTTGCTCAGAAAAATGAGAGGAATCTAATAAAAATATAATTGGATCTTGATTCTGCTTTCAATTCGAAAAGTAATGGGAGTTGTTAACTTTAATGTATTAATGGTTAAGAAACTCTATTTTGATATGATTAATGTGATTAATAGGGTTTAATTGATGGATAAAGTTGATAACTAGCCTGTTAATGATAAATGTGAATAGAAGAAAAGTTGTTTATTGGATCATTAAACAGATTACATAGGAGTCTCTTATATAACAAACATAACAAGAGACTAAACTAAGCGCTACCCATATGGGACTAAACAGCATAAGAAAAAGAGTAAGTGAGGCACATGCTAAGCACATGACACTCAAAAGTAAATGAACAGAAAAACACATGAAACTACATATCTCTATACTCCCCCTCAAGCTGGAGCGAAGATATCGACGAAGCCCAGCTTGGAACTCAGATTCTGAAAGCGAGTCTTGGGTAGCACTTTGGTGAAGATATATGCAAGCTGCTGTTCTGTACTGATATATGGAGTGTAGATCTGACCTGAAAGAACCTTTTCCCGGACAAAGTGGCAGTCGACCTCAATGTGCTTGGTTCTTTCATGGAAGGTTGGGTTGCTCGCAATGAAAATGGCCGCCTTATTGTCACGGAACATGGGCATAGGGCTAGGCGGAGATATGTCAAACTCCTTCAGAAGACTATGAACCCATAGCAGCTCGCAAGTAGTATGAGCCATCGCTCGATATTCTGCCTCAGCGCTTGATCTTGCCACAACAGTTTGTTTTTTACTGCGCCAGGTAACTAGATTGCCGCCCACAAAAGTGCAGTATCCAGAAGTGGATTTCCTGTCAGAACAACTCCCTGCATAATCTGAATCAGAAAAACCAGATAAGTCACAGTGGCCATGTTTCTTATACAAAAGGCCTTTTCCAGGAGCACTTTTAAGATACCGAAGAATATGAATAATAGCATCCCAGTGGCATTGCCTGGGTTTATCAAGATAGCGGCTAACAAATCCCACAGCGGCAGCTAAATCAGCTCTGGTGACAGTCAGATAAATGAGTCTGCCCACTATTCTTCGGAACTGATGACGGTCAGCATATGCAGGAGATGAATCACTGTCCCAATCCATATTGGGATCCAGAGGAGTGGTGGCTGGCTTGCATCCCAACATTCCTGTTTCTTGTAATAAGTCAAGAACATATTTGCGCTGAGAGAGAGAAACACCTGCAGAGGATCGAGCAACCTCAATTCCCAGAAAATAGCGCAATTTGCCCAGGTCTTTTGTAATGAAGTGTTATGCGAGATATTGCTTGGTTGCTTGTATCCCTGTGGGGTCACTGCCAGATAAGATAATGTCATCAACATACACTATAAGAATAACCAGTCCTGCTGTGGTTTTGCGTATGAAAACAGAGTGATCAGCCTGCGACCGTCGAAAGCCAAAGGACATTAAGATTTTGCTGAGTTTGTCGAACCATGCACGTGGACTTTGTTTTAACCCATAAATTGCCTTGCGCAGCTTGCAGATTTGAGAAGCAGACTCCCCCTGAGCAACAAATCCTGGGGGTTTCTCCATATAGACATCCTCCTGAAGGTCGCCATATAAGAAAGCATTTTTCACATCTAGTTGATAAAGAGGCCAGTCTTTATTGACAGCAACAGAAACCAAAATACGAACAGAATTAAGACGGGCGACTGGAGAAAACGTCTCAAAGTAATCAACACCATAAGTTTGCGTATATCCTTTCGCCACTAATCGAGCTTTCAAGCGTGCAATGGTGCCATCTGGTTCATATTTAACAGTAAAGATCCATCGACAGCCAACTGGATGACAAGAAGAAGGTTTATCAACCAGATCCCAGGTGTGTTGTTCATATAGGGCTTGCATTTCTTGTTCCATGGCATGTCTCCAGGCAGGGTGGCGAAGAGCGTCATCAGCAGTTTTAGGAATGTGCACAGCAGATAAAGCAGATGTAAAGTATGCAAGATTGTTACTCAGACGATCAGTAGAACAAAAGTGACTAATAGGGTGCTGAGTACATGAACGAACTCCTTTTCGTAAACTAATAGGAAGATGTAAATCAGAAAATACCTCAGCTTGTGGGGGATCCTCCGCTGACGTAGGATTTGGTTCGGCCGGGGCAGTGAGGGGCTTTGGTCTTCGCTTGTATACCTGTAGAGGTTTCTCTTGTAGAGTAGGAACAGAAGGTATTTCTTCAACCACGGGAAGAGGAGTATTATTCAAAATATCAGTATTCAGACGATCCCCAGCAGCAGAGTAGAACGGCATGTGTTCAAAAAATATCACATCCGCACTTACAAACCATTGTTTCTTATCAGGGTCAAAACAGCGATAGCCTTTCTGAGTTCGGGAATATCCCAAGAAAACACATTTCATAGACCGGGCATCCAACTTTGTGAGACTAGGGCGAAGGTTTTTAACAAAGCATGTACAACCAAAGATGCGAGGCGGCACAGAGAATAAGGGTTTATCAGGAAATAATAGAGTGTAGGGAACTTTGTTTTGCAAAACAGAAGAAGGCATGCGATTAATAAGATAGCATGTTGTCGAAACTGCATCAGGCCAAAAACAGTGAGGCACCTTGTAATGAAACAGGAGAGTGCGAGCAACCTCAAGAAGATGGCGATTTTTCCGTTCGGCTACACCATTTTGTTGTGGAGTGTATGGGCAAGTGGTTTGGTGGAGCGTGCCATGGGAGATGCAAAACTGAGTCACAGATTGTTGCATAAATTCTAGTGCATTGTCAGTCCGGAAGGTTTTAATAGGCCGATCAAATTGAGTTTTAATTTCAGCAAAAAAGGTACTAATGCAGTCTAAGACAGTGTTTCGACCTTTGAGCAAAAACAGCCAAGTAAGACGAGAGTAATCATCAATAAAAGTCAGAAAATATTTTACTCCAGAATGACTGGGCACAGAACATGGCCCCCAAATATCAGCATGCATAAGTTCAAAAGGTGCTGAAGAAGAAATAGATTTTTTTGCAGGAAAAACAGATCTTGTATGCTTGCCCATTACACAAGATTCACAAGTAAAGCTATTGCCAGAGATTCCAGGAAAAAGATGTTTTAGCTTCGCCGCAGATGGATGACCAAGTCTAACATGCAGTTGAAGTTCAGTCACCGAGGTAGAGAGCATCGCCTTTGGAGTAGGTGGTCCATCCAGGTAGTACAGCCCATCTGGTCCCTCACGGCCCGAACCAATCCTCGTCTTCGTGCGGAGGTCCTTCATAATACAACCAGACGGGTCAAATTTAACAGAGCAGTGTAATTGTTTAACCATTTTGCTGACCGAAAGTAAATTGACAGGAAAGTTTGGGATATATAACACAGAACGAAGAAGTAATTCTTTTGATAGAGGAACAGTGTCAGTGCCACTAACAGTAGTTCTTGAACCATTGGCCACAGTGACAGAAGAAATAGGAGTATGATTGGTAAGTTGTGAAAATAAATGACGAGTACCAGTCATATGTGTGGAAGCACCAGAGTCGATGCACCACTTTGTGTTACCGGACGAGGACGAGGCAAGCATGGCTGATGAGTCTGAGGTAGATGGTAGTTGTGCCAGACGTTCTTGAAACATTCTGTCAAACTCCGAGCGCAGCCATTCAGTGTTAGGTGGTGCAGCAGACTGATCCACAGAAGAAGCAGCAAGAGTAGTATCATCAGTCGCTTGGTTGGCCCAAGCAGGTTTACCATGCTTTATCCAGCAGCGGTCCTCAGTATGGTTATCACGGCCACACCAGCCGCAGTGACGTGGATGAGGTGAAGTGCTCCGTCCAGGTGCAGGAGTTCCCCGTCCGCTCGAAGTAGGAGGTCATCCACGACGGCCTCGACCGCGGCCACGACCACGGCCGTAATCCGTAGAGCGAGCAACCAGAGCCGAAGGCGCAGGAGCAGAAGCAGGAGTCAGTGAAGGTAGTCGCTGGACTCTTTTGAGGACATCCCGAACAGTAGGAAGCGGGTCACTGGACAGGATTTGATCAACAACCCCTGAGAAGGAGTCAGGAAGCGCAGCCAAAAACTGCACCAGGCGAAGTTCATTGCGATGCTGCTGTGCAACTTTGATATCGGCAGTCAACGGATGATACAGCTCATATTCATTCCATAAAGCAGAACATTGGTTGTAGAAGTCGTCGATCGACAAGTCAGTGGAGAACTCCTTCTTGGCAAGTTGTTTGAAAATCTCGAACACCCGCTTGGGATTCTCCTGGTGGGAATAAACATGTGCCAATTGATCCCACATCGTCTTGGCATCATGCAAGCAGAGTAGAGACTGGCTGATCCGAGGTTCGGTGCTGTTGAGAATCCAGGACATGACGTCGGAGTCATCCTTGGACCACTGAATGTAGTCCTGTTTAGTCTTGTTTTCAGCATCAGCAGTAGGGGCAGCCGGGGGCTCAGCAGTGAGATGATGGTACCGACCTTGTGCTTTGACATACAGCACAAACGACGCAGACCACAGGTGGTAGTTGGATCCTCCTTCAAGTTTGACAGTGGTGACGCACAGAGATCTGGGTGGCTCAGAATATGCCATTGCAGCAGAAAGGACCACGCCGTAGAGAAGCAATAGAACCCCGGACAGGCAGAGGCAGCAGTGACCCTTAATGGGCAGAAGTAGCAGAGATCTGACAAGTCAGATCAGAGGAACCCAATATGGGCAGATAAGACATAGAAACCTACGCCGTCATGAGGAAAATTCAATATTCCAGCATGAGGCGCAGGCAGAAATCCCGAGGAACAAAGTAGACTCTCAACTTAGAAGGCCAGAGTCTTCCCGATCACAAATCCGCAAATTTCCGGGCGTAGACAGAGAAAAATTAGAAAGTGAACAGGCTGTACGTAAGGATTTAGAAGGTGATTGGGAGGGAGAAAAAGGGGGAAAAGGTGGATATGGTGAGGGTAGAAGAGATGGAGGAGAGGGTAGGGTGGGGAGGAAGGGAGGGGGGAAAAAGGGATGGCGGGTGGCTGTTGGGAGCGGCAGCAGCAACGTGCCGCTACAGGGCAGCAGGGGCGGCGCTGGCTGGGGGGGGGGGGCGGCGGCAGCTAGGGATAGGGTTAGGGGTGGAGGGAGGAGGAGAGAAGGGCTGTGGTGGCGGCGGCGGCGGCGGGGGGGGTGGGGGGGAGGGGGGGCTGTTATGTCATGGGAGGGAAAAATTAGGGAGGGAAAAAACAAGGGCCTGCTCTTGATACCATGTGAATAGAAGAAAAGTTGTTTATTGGATCATTAAACAGATTACATAGGAGTCTCTTATATAGAAAACATAACAAGAGACTAAACTAAGCGCTACCCATATGGGACTAAACAGCATAAGAAAAAGAGTAAGTGAGGCACATGCTAAGCACATGACACTCAAAGTAAATGAACAGAAAAACACATGAAACTACATATCTCTATAATAAACATTACGAACAAAAGGGATAAACTTTGCATATAATTATTTAATTTAGAGTTTATGTGCATAAATAGGCTTTAATGGGCCTTGAAACCCTAATGATGGTAATTAGGACTACTAATGGCTTTAATTACTCGATTTCATGTATAGAACTGAGTTTTCATGGTTATAAGCTATTTCGAGCATTAAAGTTCCTAATTTGTAAATACATGCCATAAATGTAGTAATTAGGGTTTTCTGATGAATAAAAGATGGAATTAATAACAAATTGAGTTCAGATGTGATTTAGACCATAATTGAACTATGAATTGATGTTAAATGCGTATAATGATATTGTCATGGATTAAAAGGATAAAAATAGTAGCTTTAATGAAAAAGAAGCTTAATTGATGATTAATGTGCCTGTAATATGAAAATAGGGTTATATGTTGTTAAGATAACCTTAATGTTGAAGAATAGACGAGATAATTAGGGTTTGAGTTATGGTGTTAAATTAGGGTTTAAAATAGTAAAAGGGGAAGGGAAACCCTAATTGCAATGGAAACCCTAAAAGTGGACTAGAAACCCTAAGAAGCGAGCTAGATTTAATAGATCTTAATGACACGAGTAATAAAAGGAAATTGTATATTTGTTTCAGGATCTTATTGAATGCTTGCTTGCTCATTGTTGTTTGGACTATTCTTGCACCTGAATCTACATGTACAGGTATGTGGTTACGCTTATGACTACCCGAATTAGTTTTCCGGGATTTTATCGATGTTTCCATCGTGGCTTGAATTAAACTGTTGAATGTATTTAATTCATGCAAAGTATAATGTGAATATGACTATCACATAAGAAATATGCCTACTAGCTCAGATCCTAGTCCCCTCTGTAGCTTTATAGATTGACCTAGTAAATGGCTACCAATGAGGGTAGGTCCATCAGGTCATTAAATGACTTAGTAAATGGCTACCAATGGGGTAGGTCCATCAAGTCATCATGAGTCAGGGATTGGTCTACCTTTGGGTAGGACCATGCGACTCCATAACCCTAGGTATTGACTACCTGTGTGGTAGGGCCATGGGGGTAAGGATCTACCATATGAGAGAGGTGGTATCCATGTCCACTGCAGGGACGTTACAGAGAAAGGGGATAGGCAAGGATTGAGTAGTATTGCTTAAAACGTAATCTTGGTTGTTAAATGATATTTGGTTGATTACATTGTTAACATAGTTGCACAATTATTGTTTCCCCCACATACCAGCTTCGGCTGACCGACGTTTTGTTTGTCGGCGTTTTAGGTACAAATGAAAGAACAAACAGTAAAGTTACATATGTGGAATTGAATGAGAAATAACATGCACAGGAGGATTAACATCTTCATGGTTAGAAGTATAGAAATCCCAGTTTTTCCAAGGTAAGAAAAGTTTTATTTTATACCTGTTTTCAGTTTAGTTGGTAAAGTTTATTAATTATTACTGATTATTTGTCGAACCTTTGATCTTGTTAATTGAATAACGGCTCTGACCTTCAGGTCTCCCTTAATTGGGGGTTACCGGGAGGCAGCGTCGTTACAGTAGGAGCAGAGGACGCACCACGTCCAAACGAACCACACCCCCTCCCAGCACCAAGAGGAGGGCGGTTCTCCTGAAAACGGCCACGGTCGCGACCACGACCACGGCCTGACATAGCAGCTAGGGCAGTAGTATCTCCACTCTCAGTAGGTAACTCAGAAGAAGAATGAGGCAAACGTTAAAGGCGATGAAAAGCATTCTGCAACGTAGGCAGTGGATCACTGGCAAGGATTTGATCCACAACTTCAACATAAGATTCAGGCAAGCCACACAAGAACTGGACTACCTGCAACTCCTGTCGTTGACGTTGCATGGTAGCCAAGTCAATCGATAGAGGGTGGTAGGTCTTCAATTCACCCCAGAGTCCCTTGAAAGCAGAGAAGTAATCAACAATGTCTGGTCCTGTGAATTGTATACGAGTCAGCTGTTTATTTATATCAAACACCTTCTTGGGATTTTTGCTGTGAGAGTACGTGCTAGCCAGCTGATCCCACATCTCTTTCGCAGTAGGTAGACGCAGTAAGGTAACATTGATTTTGGTCTCGCTGCTGTTGAGAATCCATGCCATCACAATAGAGTCGCCTTTGACCCAGTCATCATAGGCCTTGATATCCTTGGAGTCGGCATTAGGAGCAGGCGCAGGAGGTGGATCACGCTTCAGATGAGAATGTTTCCCCTGGGATTTTGCATAAATCTCCATAGAACAGATCCAATGCTGGTAGTTACGCTCATCCAGCTTGACAGTAGTAACCTGACGGCGATGATCGTCATGCGAGGATGGCATGACACATAGGGCAGAGCACCAACACCCAAGGTGAGCAGAAGAAAGCAGGTACAGGCAGCAGATGACCGCCTAGATCCTCAGCTAGGCGGCAGCAGGCACAGGACTGGATGTGGACCAGTTACATACAGGCTACGCCTAGACGCAACAAAAGACCCGGCGGCTCAAAGGCCTACATGGGCAGGCAGTAGACGGAGCCAGAAAAAAAACTTCACACCAGTGCCCGGGAGTTGCGGACTGCTCAGAGGAAATCGATGCTAGAAGGGATCGGCGGAGCGGACGGCGGCTACTGGATCAAGCCAGTCGTGCGGCTGTTGTGCCCAGCGGCGGTGGCGGTCGACTGCGGTGAGAGCAGCGACGGCGGTCGGCGCTGCGGCTACAGCATGCTGGTGGGCGGCCTGCGCGACGCGAGGGGGGGAGGGAGTGGAAGAAAGGAAAAATGAGAAACCGTAGGGTCACACAATGTGAGTACCCAATATATATAAGAGGAACAATTACAAGTAGGTCCATATAGAAATGTAAAATAACAAACAGAATAAATAAAGACATTATTTAACAACTATGTCATATTCGATGTGTAGAGGGGAGGGTCTCCTAGATGTGAGTGAAGGAAACTGAACTATGGATAGAAATTCTGATGTCAATTTCAAAGGTAAAAATACTAAAGTCCTGATAGTTTGCAAGCACAATAGTACATTAAAGAGTTAAGCAAATGGTCAGTATATTTCTGTATTAGATGGTCAAATGTACAGTAATTTTGGTCGAAAATTTCGACCAGTTTCACAATTTTGAACAATGATATACACCCTGACATCAACCTACTTGCTTAGATGAGCATAACCTCAAAACGCATACAAAACAGGAAAACATTATGTTTCAAAATACAGGAAACTAAGAAACTTCATAGAAATGAGCCTTTGTTTGGGAATTATGGTTTTTGTGTTGTTGTTGCTACATAGAATCAAAGATCCAAAGATGAAAAATATACAACCAACAAAGTATGCCTCAATAACTATTGGCAGAGATCCATGTTGAACTCCACTACATTTACGCAATCAGTGTATACTATTACTGTTAAATATTGACATGTGTGCATACCAATTTATATATTTGTAGTGCATAAATAAAAGATGATGTAATCTGTGGTATGGTACTGGATTCTCAAAAATGTACCACACTAGGTACTAGACTTTACATACTGAAGAAAACAAATGAATGATGTATCATGTCAAGATCACATTAGCTTGTGGAGGGGCATATACCGCTTTAATCCAATGACTTGGCAACTAGTAAGAGATAGTAATGATAATAATAATACTTGCATGATGCAAACGATAAAAAAACCTGATTAAAGAATTTATCAACCCTAAAACAGGATCATGAGTCCAATCAGAATAGCATTTCAGCCAAGCATAACGAGGCTTACAACTTCCGTTTGGTTTTGTAGAGCCTCAACTAACATTCTCTTGTGAGATGGTTCCACCCTGAAAGTGATGGAAGAATACAGAACCATTAAGAAGCTTGATAGTGTATACAGATAAACCACATCAAAAAGATCATAAATGGATTTTGAAAGATAAATTTAACCCATAAGCATTTATCAAAATATGATGAACAGAGTTATGTACTCTAAATTGTCTAAAGATTCAAGTATATAATGTGTAGGCTAGATCTACTGTTTCTGTATTACACAATAAATTTTTAGAAAAGTTCACTGATATGAACTGACATAACATCATATCTATTTGCTTTACACAAGTAAACTGGATGGAATACTTAAAACTTTTGGTTCGGATTCTGCAACCTGTTAATTGGTTGTCTCATTCTTAAAAATTTGCTGTTTCTGATTGTCCATTTACAGATATTTCCGACGCTGTTGTAATATGTCCCTATTCGATTTTACCCTTTAAGCTTAGCTCACCCAGCAGAAACCATCCGCACTCTAGTGACAGATCCAGCCTGATAAGGCACACATCAACTTTCCTGACATAACAGAGACTTCATAAAAGTGGGAAAAATGAACCTTTGGGACTCCGTAATAACTTTGATTAAATCTACCCTAACACGGGGAGGCCATGCAAGTTAAAGTCCATACAACAGAGTTACATCGTGCTTATTCAGATTCACAAGTTTTATAAATCTTAAACTATGAATGCTTGATGGCGCATTCACGATAGAAGATGTTATGATTAAATAAAGAGGATAATAGACAGAAAAAAGAAAACAAACAAAATCTCAGTGTGGAAGACTGTTTAACTTTGATCAAATCTACCCTAGCACAGGGAGGCCAGGCAAGTTAAAGTTCATACAACAGAGTTATATCGTGCTTATTCAGATTCACATGTTCAATAAATGTTTGAAAATAAATATTTGATAGCGCAGATAAACGATCATTGAAGTTATGTTTATATAAATAAGATAATAGACAGAAAAGGAGACAAAAAAATTCTGTGGAAATCTCATCCCCAAAATAGACAAATCAACAACTAATCGTACCCAGTATTAGTCTCATTTCATGACTTATTTACAAATACCTGCAAAATAGCACCATGCGTTGCAAAGCTAGTGTCTTTTGCAATGGAGGAAGCGCCTCAAACTCAGAAGCCGTGTAAGAAAATCCAGCGAAGTCATCCAAGTGTTCAAATGCACCGATTCGTCGACACAATGACTCGGCAGTAGACTAAAGAAAAGAGTAAACATAGTAAAAAGTTTTTATCTTATACTCAAAATAATGGTATATCAAGCTTGACTTACTTTGTTATCTCCAGTGACAACTATAACGCGTATACCAGCAGACTTACAAGATAGCATAGCATTTCTTACTTCATCCCTCGGTGGATCGAGCATTCCAACCTAAAGAAATATAAATATATGAGGAATTCACACTAGAATAAAACACAACGTATCAATAACATAAAAGATGCATTCAACTGCATGATGACAAATGTTTTCACACAAAAATGATGCCACTTCAAGTATACATTCTTAATACATCATCACAGATAGGAAAACTTTCACTCAAAGTATACAAAAGTTTTTAGGATGTGGAGGATGAAGCCCTTACACCTGATCGGACTACGTGATATTACGTAGAATCTACAACCAGTGTCGCCAAAATTCTAAATACACTAAATCGACCAGATCACAGAGTGACACCTGTATCTAAAACATATCATCCTAACCAGGAAGGAGGACCTATAACCATGAAGGAGGACCTATAGAAACGGTCATCAATGCCACGGTTACAGAATCCCAAGAGGCAGACGTCGTAGCTCAAACGGTTGGGGAAAATAAGCAACATGAACAACCACAAGTGGAGGTGGAAGAAACTACGGAACAAGCAATGGAAAACTATCACATGTTTTCACATATGACATTTGTGACGAATACCTGCCATGAAGAGGAAGAAGATACAAGAAAATATGGTTGATACCAACAATGTCATATGTGACATTTGTGACGAATACCTAACCAGGAAGGAGGACCTATAGAAACGGTCATCAATGCCACGGTTACAGAATCCCAAGAGGCAGACGTCGTTGCTCAAACAGTTGGGGAAAATAAGCAACATGAACAACCGCGAGTGGAGGTGGAAGAAACTATGGAACAAGCAATGGAAAACTATCACATGTTTTCACATATGACATTTGTGATGAATACCTGCCATGAAGAGGAAGAAGATACAAGAAAATGTGGTTGATACCAACAAAGTTGTGGCAAGGACAGCTGACTCATCAGAAAACGATGAAGAGAGAACGTGGGCGTTTTTACAGTGTCCTTGCAAGAACGCCCAGCCAAGCTCTCTCGAGCCAGGAGTCCCCGAAGGCGCCTGATTCCCTAGACCTTTGTCACTCCCATGGGCATGGACATGGCATCTGTATCTAGAATACCGTGCAGGGACATCCATGTCCTCGTTGATGTTTAGGATGACAAACTATCAGGAGAGGCACTTTAAAAAGGGAAGATTTCCACAGAATATTGAGGACGAGCGCACATGTGGGCCCTACACTCTTTAGGGTGCTTTGTGCAAAAATACAAGAAGAATTATTAGATCCTGAGGAGGGGTGTGTTTTTAATGGTTATCCTACACTTTCTGCCTGACTTTATGAGAATAACCTTATTGCACCCTCCGTCCACAAGCTCGCCGCGGCAGTACATAAAAGCCAGACTAAATTAATCACTTTGCCATACAAGGCTAATGACCACTGCTCTTGTCTGTAGTAGATCTAGAGAAAAGGCATGTTGTGATCTACAACTGAAGGGAAAAAGAGCTAGAATGCAGTAGTTCGATTTTCCAAGACATAGAAGCCAAGAAGATACAAAAAAATCCAGTTAGGCTAGAACATGTGATTAAGGAAGCCTACAATTGCTACAAGCATCACTGGAAAATCTCCACAATCAACTCCACGGTCCCCAATAGCATTTAGGCTCAGGGGACAGTGAGTTCACTGCTCTGCAACTAATGGAGGCAATAAACAGAAGGATCCACCTTTGAAGGCTTAGTTGGGGACGATTTTCACGGGCTAAATGGCAAATATGTCATGGAGGTCATAAATGATAGATGTTTTTTCTAGGACCCAGCTATGTCGACAGTAGCAAGGAAGACGTGTGCAGGTGTGTCGCTCCCAGAAAAGTGCTCATGGACGGAACGGTTGAAATATTTGTGGACATATAACAACCAACAAGAGTGTGCGCTCTCATGGCAATAATGCTAGAGCAACATCCAAGGTTAGAAACGCCAATCTGAACAGCCAGCATCGGACAGCAGAATAAAAAAAAATTAACTTAATGAAGGACAAATTTTGAAATCAAAAAAAAATTGATCCAATTTTTCTGGGTGGTCTCTTCAACGATAAACTTGGACCTGACTTTCTCCAAGCTATCATTTGTTGATCTTATTGTATCAAGCAACGAATTAGGGCACTATGTCAGTATTACTTCCTAAATAATTATGCTTTTATACCAACTCTATCAAGATGTTGCAGGCTACTAATAAAAAGCCTTAACCACTGGAAATTTACTTGATAGCAAGGTGGGTCTTAGTCTAAGTACAATCTCGAGAGATCATTTGAGACCTCGTACCGGCTAGAAATGCACATCTATCTTATTGAGGAAAAAGTTACCTCATCTTCTCATTTAAAATCCTAAAAGGGAGATAAAAAAAAGCTTGGCTGCCCACAAAACTATAAAAATCTCAAAATCCCAAAAACCCAAAAAGAGAAGATAAAAGCCTGAGTGCGAATAAAAGCATGAGAATTATGCCATGCTAAGAGTCAAGGGTACCTGGCAGGTGTATTGTTGCGCTCAAGAACATAGATATATCATGATTGGTAGTAATAAACCCTTGGATTTTGATGGTGTTCATTAAAGCCAAAGCAATCTGGAGTAGTGGTACGTAAGATGTGAACCAGCCTGCTAAATGGGCCTTTTGGGTGGGTGACCCGGAGAAGTACAAGTCACACCTCAGTCTTAGGCTACCCATATACATCTTTTCAAATCCAAAGAAAAATAAAGGATGGCAATGATAGCCGCCTCAATGAGGAATGTGCATTATACTGTCAGGTAAAAGGACTTCGAGTAGACATCAAAGAGGAAGATCCTCTAAGCAAAAAGGAACAATCGAAAGATTAGTGCACTCCTAGTTCTTAGGTAGAGGCCCAGGGGATGTTACATAGTTACAGCCAACAGATACATCCATGCAGTGATCTCGGTATATAATTGACATTAAAGCATGATTATAATGACCTCAATTTATCAAACTAGAACCGTAATTTGTGGACCTATACTTTGATTCTATTTATTATTTTGAGGGCATGCTAGATTCTAATTTTGGGGAAGGGGATTGATAACATCTATTTTTGTGGATATTATATGCCTATTTTACCCTCAATTTCCTTTACTAGTTTTGTTTTCACAGATTAAATCCCTAGTTTACTTGCATTATTTGTACCAAGTTGTAATTACTTCTTTTTGTAGGAAAAAACCCAATTTTTGGTGTTCAATTACCCATCCCATCGGTTGGCAACCGATGAGGCTCTAGATGCCATCAACCGATGACAAGACCATCGACAGCATCCACTGATGAACCAAGGAGATCATCGGCCTAAAGATCCATCGGTCACCAAGCTGATGAAACCATCAGTTTATCAAACTGATAGAATTGTTGGCCGGCTACCGATTAAGAAGCGAGTGCCATTAACCGATGGTGATCGCTCACCAACTGATGATGGATCCGAGCATCCCTCAGCGACTCCACAAATACATCAACTGATGGAAAGTCAGCTTCCATCAACCGATGGAAGCACCTCCTTCTGCAACCGATGACGAGTCAGCTACTCTTAACTGACAAAAATAAGGTGGACATCCATCAACAAATAGGAATCATGCTACTTCTGCCACTATTAGAATTTTGAGTGTGTTGTGCCTTTAAGATACATGCCCCGAAGTTTAGAGTGCAAATAAAGGAACCCTTAACTCAGGCGCCTTGAGTACGCCACCACTCCCTACAAATAGGGACACAAGCCTTTGAAAGAAGGCATCTCATCATCTCCATAATGTATGGTTAGTTTTGTGCCAGAGCATCGAATTCCATTCCATCGGTAGACGAAGGTGAAGGCCCTTAGTCTCCATTGGTTCACGTCATCAGGAGGCGTCTACTGCAAAGAAGCAAATGTTTGATTCCAATGTCGTATCGGTGGTCACAGAAACAAAATTTTCAATGAAAATTCTGACAAATGCATTCTTGACATTTTGACGGCAAAATTAACAAATTAATTTATGAAATTTTATCAGAATTATCTACTAGTGTTACTCAAATATGCAATAATATTCAATATTGGATATGTGGGGGATGGGGTCTCCTCATGTGTGAGTCAGTGAGTGAAGGACCCTTAATTGTTCGGATGGGGATTGCGATGGAGAATTTTGATGTCAATTTTTATGGTGAAATCAATGAATTAAGTCATTATTAGTTTGAAGCACAATATATTGACTTAGACACAAAAATGTGCAAAATATATGCTCTAGGTAGTCCATAGTACATTAAGAAAAAAGAAAATTTTCAATGGTCAGTGTGGTTCGACAATGCATTTCGATATCTAATTGCCATCGGTATGGAAATAATTGGCAAATTTTCGACAATTTTGCCAAAATTTTCAACTATGGTCTACTGCCACCTTTGAGAGAAGGAAGATAGAATAAGTCTTCCCCGCCATCATCCTCACCACCGACCAATGAAGAGGTCTTCATCGACATTCAATAATCCAACGGATTAATTACTATTCTATTTTTGTTATCTCTTTCTCCCTCACACTATTTGACATTCATCCATTGTTATATTTTTGGGTGATGGCCCTTATTTCATGTAAATGAGCATGTCACTCGACAACCTGAGGGGCTAAACTCATCAACTTGGGTTTGCAGTAGCCACCAAGGCTTGCCAACTATGTAAATGTTCATATTGAATTGAATGTATATAATTGTAGTTATGCTTATCCCCTTACCCTTGTTTGTTACCGAATCACTTGCATGCTTAGCTATCATATGGTGATGATTGAGTTCTAATGTCACGTGAGAGTAGTATTAGATCAGATCTAGAATTAAGGAGTAGCGTGAATGCATGAAAGTGTTGGTCACGAAGCCAATGATCATTTCGTTGTATGTTTCAATTGTTTGTTTGAGAAAGGGACACTTATAATCTAGATCTAACCCAATCTCAAAATAGGAGGGAATGGACATAATGATGATTGCTTGTAAACTATGTTAACGGTGTACATGGGTATGAGTGGTTGCATGTTATTGGGTGCGCTTGGCTGCTTAAACCCAATATAACTTCTATCTAAAATATCAAAATCTACCAAAAAGAACTAGTGGTTTTTATTTGATAGCCTAGTTTTGTTTTGCTTGTTTACTCATAGTTTAGTTGTTACTTTGTTCCATTGCAAACACCTCTTTTACAGCTTGAATCAACTTAGCTAAGATATGATGAAAGTCCTAACAACTTGTCACTCATTGTCCCTGTGTTCGACCCCGTTTAGTAAATGCCATGTATTCAGTTGCAGGTGTCTAAGGATTCGGGTCTAAATTTAAAATCATGTCCTTAAGAATTGTCTCCTATATTCTCATATTTTAGAAAAGTGTACTAAGGCGATTAAGCACACAAGAGATACTCTTAGAAAAAGTGTGAAACAGTAGCACGGAAAAATAATAGCAAAGGTGACATAGACAGAATGAATAACCCATTCCGTAAAGAACACATATACAAGACTCCAAGATACATAATAGTAGCTAAAAATTGAGGCTCCAATACACGTGTAACACCTACAAAGTAACCAAAGAAACATTCATCATCTTATCTCTTCATATAATTTCCATTACAATAGTGGGCATCGTCGTCCAGAGGGTGTTGGGTCACAACCAAGTAATCGCCAACGTCCAAATAAACAACAGACAGGTCAACGTGCAAATAAAGCACGGACGGTGGATAGTGCAAATGCATAAAGTAGCAGATAACATGTGTTAAAATAGCACTAGTAACAAGAAAGACATCATCTGATTAAGACCATGAATAAATATAAAGATGAAGTATCATCACATCAATAAATAGACAGGTGAAGTAGATAACTCAATCGCAACAGATGGGGCAAATGATGATGAATAAGCTCCACAAACTCTTCATATAACAGAAGAAAGATCAAAGTATAATAGTAGTTCCAGGATGATCCACATAGATAGCAACGTAAACAATGCTTCCCCTCTTCATTCTTCATCTCCTCTCCTCCTTTATCTCCTTTCTTTCCCCTACTCGTCTCTTCTCTTCCTCTATTTTCACCCTCATACCAATCATGGATAGAATCTAAATGTGGTTGGGTGCAGGGTCATAAATGAAGGTAGAGGTAATAGATATGTAGGCGAATATATGGAGAAGGGAACTTGTTCTACGGGTTGATGAAATATTTGACTCAATTACCTTGATCCTGGCATAAAATAAATGGTTCTTTTGTGCGAACAAGAGAAGCAACTTAAGACGTAGCCTGCTGAGAAGCACAAAGGCACATCAACTCATAACACTCCTCTTCACAAAGGCACAAAGCCTGCCGAGTCACCCCCTCTATAGCCACAATGTTGGCATGCTTAGTAAGAAATCCATGTAGTTCGTAACAAGAATCCTTATTATGTCATTAACTACCAAAATGGGTACATGTTGACAGAATGCTCTATGACCGGTCCCAATCCTCCTTGTGTGATGCCTCTAACGAGATCACATCCTATGGATGTAGTGCATCTACCAGACTAAGGGACTAAGGTTAACTTGTCACTTGTGACTGAGTGGCAAGGTTCTATCCTACTCTAGGAAAGCCCGTGACACCCTAGAGTAGGTGTCAGCCAAAGAAGGAAGCTCGGCTCTAGACAAAATATGATTGTGGACACACTCAATCACTCATACTTGGGGAAGTTCATTCAAGAACTTGATCATTGACATGATCATGTTGTTGCTTCCAAGGAATTAAATGTTTGATTGCAAAGTCATCTTTGATGGCCTAGAAACAGAAAAAATTTCGAAATTTCAGATGAAATTTTGATATTTACAGCCCTAACGATTTTAACGACCAAATAAGCGAGTTAAATCATGAAAATTTACCAGGATGTTCTAAATGCCTATTTCATATTGGATATGTGGGGGTCTCCCACATTTGTAAGTGAAGGAAGCTGAACAATTTTGACAGAATTTCGGTAGCAATTTCGATGGCAAAATGAATGAATTAAGTTATGAAATTCTACAAACACAATGTCTAGACATTAAAAAAATAGATTATATAATAAATTTATATGTTTAGAGGTTATGGTGGAATCCATGTCTTGATGAGTGAGCGCACAATTGAACAGAATTGCCAAGTCTAGTAGACAATTACCTGTCAAGTTACAGCTTCGAAATCAAAACTTACAATTACAAACATATGAACTACAACTTGTGCAAGTCTAGTGTTAGCATTTAACTAAGTTACACAAGACATTTATACATATATCTAAGAAAGAACTTTATTATTTTTGGAGTATTTTTCCATATCTCTATAGAAGAGTGTAGAAATTGATGAAGGTAATGTATAGATGGTCTAGGGATAGGGGATACATATCTTAGAATTAAGAAAAATAGCCTTTATAAGCAAGAAATTTAAAAAAAGTTGCCAAAATACCCAAGATGTATTAGCAGTCTTAGAAACAATTTTCTAAAAATGTAAGTTGTGTTTCTATACCATTTCCAAAACTACGGCTCAAACTGGGCTTTTTGTTGGAGAAGTTCACCCTGTTCGGCAAAATTTTGCACGTAGGATCGAAAATTTCACGAAATTACGTCCCATTCCTTGCATTTGTGCGTTTCACATGTCTGGTCGTATGTTTTGATGTCCGATTGCAAAAAAAATGAAATTTCACAATTTCATGAAATTTCATTCCATGGTTGCAGCATCTTTTGAATCTCTATAGAATCAAATCATCAACCAAGTGAGTCACTTCGCAAAAGTATCGTGTAAGTGACTGATCTCCCTACTTCAGCCCATATAGCTCTAACATAATATCATGCATGCAAGAGACATTGTTTGAATACATAAGTTGAAGATGATCCCAAAATGCCTTGCACATATCAAATTGGTTTATCATATTTGCAGCTCCATGCTATTCCAAAGCATACTCAGTAGACTTGCATCATATTGTTTCTGATATAAAGTAAAAGAAGCCTCTGGGTTATAATGAGAAGAGGAATCCCCCTCCTTTATATAGGAGAAGGGGGAAGCAGACTTTAGACAAAACCCTAATAGACCAAGACACACTTGGGCCCATATACAATTAGACACAAATTACTTAAATTAACTAGACTCTCTAATACTCCCCCTCAAGCTAAAGCTTGGGAGAATCCCAAGTCAGCTTGCAAACAAACAGACAGACAAAAGATAAAGAAGAAGAATAAAAAGATAGGCCAAGCCCTTACAAGAATTTCTCCCCCTCAAGATTACTGTTAGAGAGTACATATTAGCCTATTTAGTTAATAGGTTAACTAGTTAGTGGGCCTTTAGTGTTTCGGCCCGTTTAGATTACTTGTGTCCCAAGTCTCAAAGGTTCTCCCTTGCTCCTATATATAGGACAGGGGTGCTCAGTCTTCCGTGTCAATTCGATATACAACACTTTATTATTTCTCACATGGTATCATAGCGGACAGATCCAAGGGAAGCGTAGCCGATCTTAACCTAACCGCTGCCCCTCTACCCTCCCCTCCGCGCACGCAATCCTAGCAGTCGTCGCTCCTCTCTCCAAGAGAGAGCAAGAGAGGCTCCACCTTCGCCTGCGGGCGGCGGCCGCCGTAGCCATGGTTTATGTCGGTCGCCCGCTAGGCATATCCCGACCTCCATGGTGGCACGGTCATCTCTGTTCTCAATTCATAACAGCGATCTTCTCCTTCCCGGTGATCTCCATCCGCCATCGTCACCCTTTATCCTTCTGTCGTCGTTGCTTGTATTTTGCATGGCCAATAAACAACAGCAGTTGTCGACAAACAGCAGCAGCGCCACCGCCGTCGAACTACAAACAATGTCGCTGATCGGCCAGCCACAGTAGCCGCAACCGCCGCCAATCCCAACAGTAGTCGTGTCAGCAGCGCCACCACCGCCTGCAACATCCAACAGCAATAGTCGTTGTCTCTGATAACCTTCCAGCAATAAATAATAGTGTTCTCATCTCCGACAGTCATCACTGTCGTCGTTGCTGATCACCAAGAACAGTAGTCGTTGCATCACGTCGTCATTGTATCCAGTAGCAACGGCCGACCCGCAATCACACCAACCAGCCTTCGGCCATCAACAACAGCCATCGCCTCTACCGCTGCATCGCCCTGACATCCTCAGCACCAGCCTTCACCACCTCTCATAGAGAGGCTCCGCACTTGGCTTCGCATGCAGCCTCATGGCATGCAATATCTCTGGAGCCGCGCAAGAGATCGTTATCATCTCCTCTAGTGTGGCCAAGTGCTACATCAGTCGAGCGACATAATCCAGCCATCTGCTACATCCCGCATTGTTGCCCCAACGCCATCGTCTGTCTCCCTTGGTCGTCACCCTTATTGTTGTCAAGTCCTATTGTTGTTGCCTTGATCTCGCAAGTTACTTCCCTTCATCACTCCACCACATTCAACCATGCAAAAACATCACCTCCAATTGTTCTATCTTCTCCCAAGTTCCTGACGTCCTCCAAAATTTCATGGTCAATTTTTTTGCGGGGGCTCCGGAAATTAGTTAATAGGTTAATTAGTTAGTGGGTCTTTAGTGTTTTTAGATTACTTGTGTCCCAAGTCTCAGGGTTTCTCCCTTGCTCCTATATATAGGACAGGGGTGTTCAGTCTTTCATATCAATTCGATACACAACACTTTGTTATTTCTCACAATTACAATCAAACAATCATCCCTCAAATACTCCCCCTCAAGTAGATAACACAAACCATGTATGCAAGCAGGTCGAATATTGTTAATATATTTCATATTTATTCTATTTTGTAATTTCTATATCTTGTTGGACCTCTATGTAAATTATCCAGTTTCTCTTATTAATAAAAAGGGAGAAGGCCTATGGCCTCTCTTAACGTTGCATTGCACGTTGCATTGCGGCACTACATTTCACATGAAGTATGTCACAAGTCGTCGGTGCAGGTCACAAACAGGTAGCAGAAGCTTCTTGATAAAAAGATGTGGCATCTGTAGTAAACAACAACAAAGCATTATGGTCTTCATCGCAGTCGCCAATGTCACAGCCCAGAGGATGTTGGGTCACAGTAGCAGTAGTAGTCAACGTGCAAATAGAACATGGACAAACCAGGGAGTGTTGGATCACAGTAGCAGAAGGTCAGCATGCACACAAAGCATGAACAAGTAGAGAATCAACATGCGCAAAGCATAGACAAGCCAGAGAGTGTTGGTTCACAGTAGAAAAGTCCATAGAGTGTTGGTTCACAGTACAATAAAGTCAACATGCAAAGAAAGCACGGACAAGTAAAGAATCAACATGCGCAAAGCATGGATAATGTTGACGTACAAATAAAGCACGGATGAAAAGTAGAAAGTAGAGTCGACGTAGCCAGAAAGAAGACCATCAGCTTGAAAAATCAAGTAGTAGACATGAAGCTCCAGATAGTAAGCTCTCCAAGAAGCATATAAGAGTAAGCATCAATAGTAGAAGTCCACAAGTTCTTCAAGAAGTGCATAAAGATCAAAAGAACATATATGCAACAGAATGTAATCTTCTCGCCTCCATCTCATCTCTCCTCTATTTCTCACTCTTAGCACAAAAAGAAAGAAGATAGTGGTTGGGGTAGAGAGTCAAAAATAATGGTAGAGGTAGGATTTATGTAGACAAAAAAAATTGCACAACGCCCCTCTTTTTTCATGTGATGTATAAATGAGTAGAATTTTTAAACGATCAATACATTCAGATGCCTTTTTGTTATTAACTTGTATTGTGCACATGAGAGTTAAGTTTGTCTTGTGAAAACGGAAAAATACTTCTTGGGCTTGAATATTCCTTGTACTTGCGGACTCGGTCAACAAATTTGACCATAACACCAACAAAAGAATAGAGCTTGGATATCTTATTTGACAAGTATGCAGAATAAAGAGTTAGGAATGTCAAGTGGCGGGAGTTGGTAAGTAGAGTTTTGATTGCGACAGATGAAAGTGGAAAGGAAATAATACTTTGGAGATGATTACGGCAAAACTTTCATGAGATGAGAACAATAGTCCAAAAAAGATGAAGCTAGTCATACACTGACTGAGCAATTCTCATAGAGTCTCCTTTGACTGTTGTAGTGGTGGTTGTGCACATGATTTTTCTTAATCTAATTCTTAGACGTTGTCGCACATGGAGCATGAAAGGTGAGGAGTCGATCTCGTGTTCTTTGGAGCTGAAGTTGGAGTAGGCACGAGTCAGAGATGTGGAAGTCCTATGTGCCTTAAAAGCCACTTTTGATATCAATGCCCGACAAATCTATCTTACTCTCCAAGGAAAACAAAAAGATATTGTGAGATCGATGTTTATTGAAAATCATGTGCTTCTGTCACGTAGCTTGTTTTCTTTGATCAACAAATAACCTATCGCTTGTCTCCCATACAACCCCACGTATATCATCACTCTGAGAGAATCCAATAGGATCCACGACGGGCATCTGACAACCAAAGCAACACGGGTGTGAGTTGGCAGAGAGGATAGGATATGGTTGTTGGGCTTCAAGGACGGCAAAACACAAGTTTGTTGGCTGAGGGTTGTAAATGGTAGTATGCAAATAGATGACAAGGGTGAGCACAGGAAAGGACTCGGAGAGAGACGGCTAGACTTAACTTAAGGGAGGCAGATCTGAGGTAGATAATGTTGATGAGGGTCAGGAAGTCGGTAAAAAGATTCAATTTTTATGGAAGAAGATAGGAGGAGACGACCATGAAGGTCGGGATGATGCCTGGCGGGCAGCCAAGCCAAGAAGAAACCAGATCTTAATAGTGCAACTCCAATGACTAGTATGCAAATAGTTCTTCTCGCTGAGTCCCAGGATCGTGATACTAGTAATATCAACAGTCAAAGAGGCATGTTGGTCCACTGACTCCTTTTAGCCATGAGAAAGTGAATGATTTGGCATAAAAAATATGACAATGAAGAATTCTAGAGAAAAGAGAATAACACGCCCAAAAACTCACAATGAAAAAAACAGTTCAAACAATCTTTCTGGGTGAATATGAGTTGCTTCTCTAGTAACCTGCAGCCTCTAGTTTTCAAAAAAAGGGGGAGATGATTGTTCTCCCAATTGTAGATGGGATAAGAACCCAGCAAGAGGTGATAAAGGGGTAGGAGCACCCCACTACGACAGGGAAAGAAATGTCAAAGGCGTCCCATCTTCCTCGAGATGAGCTGCAAGGAGACAATGGTTGGTGTTGCCTTCATGCCAAGAGAGAAGCATCTATGGAGGGCCTACACAAGGACATAGCAACAGAAGCATCTATGGGCTTGGGGGACAACCAACCTAGGAAGCAGCTTCATTAAAATTTGATGGCGTATACTAGCAACACTAAATAAAAATCTTAAAGGAAGAGTGAGCAAGGGGACGGCTTGTTTCTTAGACAATCTAGGGATTCAAACCCTTAGCTCTGATACCATGTAACCACAGGATCAATGTGGGAGATCCCTCGACTTAATCATACAATCGGGATGTTGTAGGTTTATACACAGAATACTTTACAAACTTTAAAACTAGGACCATGAACTTTTCCTCATTAATACATATATATAAACACATTAATCAGATAGGTATCGAATGATATGCTGTAAATCTACTTACAAACTCTAAATTGCTAATAATAATAATAATACTGCACTCAGACTTCACAAACTCGAAGACCTTTCCACTCACACATTATAAAGGGAACCCTTTTTAGATTCAATATGTGCATAAACATGTGTTGGTCGTGGTTGAATTTTCTCATAACTTAATTCCTTCTTTTTTCATCAAAATACCTCATCAAGAGTCCCAGAATACAGTTTCATTTTCTTACCTTGCACGTGACAGGATTCCCCACCCTATATCTCCAATATGTCATACTATACTTGTCAGTCATAGATAAGTCAGCAAATAGTCTATAATGAAAGAATACATATCATCTACAAACGATGAGCAAAACCAAATTTCTTAAACTGACCCAAAGGTCGACCCAACAAAACTCTTGGCCTATAGTTCTCCATTTCAACCGGGGTCAACCCGTTCGACTCGATTGTAATATTGACATGAAGCGTATCTACATTGGAAGCATGAATTCTACATCAAAAAATACACTATTAAGGAACTAGACACAATACATCATTTATCGGCAACATCATAGACAAGCAAACTAACACGTCCATACAAAAGATCACGGCAGTATGACAACTTAATAGTGAATTAGAAAATATCTTTAAACAAGTTAATTGCAACAATAATCAATCATGATGGGATGATATTTTTATCTAGGGCATAAGCTAACAAAGATTAAACAAAATGTATATTTCATTTTTGTAAAGAATAGAGGGGGAGAAGCTAACAAGAATCTATGTAGGGGCAGCAGATGAAGAGAAAAAAACCCACGTAGGGGCAGCAGATGAAGAGAAAAAAACCTACGCCAACATGGAGGATCAATCACTCCACCATGAGGCGCAGGCAGACAGAGAGGATGAAGCCCGTTTTGCCGTCAACGTACCAGAACTGAAAAGTTACCGAGGCTGTCCAGAGATTTCGGAAAGAGAAACGGAGCTAGACGGAGGGTCCTGTGGTGGATTATGCCACAAGGATGGAGTTTATTAGGGATTAGAGGTGGATGGAGGGCTGCGGAGGGGTGGACAGCGATCGGTAGCGGCGGCGGTACTGTAGCAGCGGCGGTGGTACTGTAGCAGTACTGTAGCAGCGAAAAAAGGAGATTTCGGAGTGTGGTGGCGGCTAGGGTTGGTGGAGATAGGGATTAGGTTTAAGGTGGATCGTCCTGCTCTGATACCATGTGAAATAATAAAAGAAGGCAAATCGTTGTATTAGATAGGAGAAACCCTGCTCCTATAAATAGGAGAACAGGGAAGCATACAGACTTAACTAAACCCTAATGGGCCAAGACACTTAGAGGCCCATATTACAAGGACAATATAAAATAACTAATAAACGGACTCTCTAACACAACCAATGTCCATATTTTTAGTTTGTGCAATGAAAATATGAGGCCTTTACAGATTAGATCCCAGTAGGTTTCCCCTACTCGGACGTCATTTCCTTGAGCAGTGAACTACTAAGGAATATTGTCATATTTTCACAGTATGATGTGATCTCAAGCCCCTACTTTATTGTAGCATAGCATGTTGAGCATACATCAATTGAGGGGGATACATTGTCTCTATTAGCCAATCTAAATCCCTGACTTTATTATAGCATAGTATGTTGGTCGCCAATATGATGGAAGGCATGAGCATACATCATTTGAGAGGGGAAACAGTGCCTATGTTAGCCAAAAACATTAAAATTTTACATTCAACAAATATTACTAGAAATTGTGTGACAACCTATGCAGGAAAGATACACCCAATCACAATACTAGAACAAACTCTATGAAAGGCTCAACATACCAGCCCTATGAATGTCATGTTAGCCTCATCATGAGAAGAAAGGACTTGTTGACCCAATGGCATTTTCTTTAATGCAAAAGCCAAACACCTCAATGAGTCCTTGGCAGCTAAACTGTATTTCAAGAAAAACAAAATTAATTAGCCTACAAATAATATGCTAAACAGTGGCAGCATTTATATATTTCACCTACAAGTCAGATATCACAATCTTTTAACTCAAAAAGTTAGAGCTAAATTTGATTGACTATGATAGAAATTTGGCATTATACAATTTCAGAAATGAGTTCCAACAATATGGATTATTATTCTGAAAAGCAGTATGTGGCATACGGAGAGGGCAGCACATAGACTATATTACAGTATGCATGAGTAAATGCCTTCTGGGTTCTGAAATAAAAGTAACATAATCATATAAGAATATATCGCGTTAAATACAGTACTTGTTGTATATATTTAGATGTGAACAAATGATGCAGCACCCATTACAAGAATCACCAAGGAAGTTTTGGGGGAATCATAAGGCCAAGGGCCTCCACATGTAGAGACATGGTTGGTGGAATGATGAAGTTCAAAAACCTATAAAACTAAAAAGAGATATTTATAGGAGCTTACCCACTCAAGATAATAAGACATTCCAGAGAATCAAAGTTACAAGTCAGCAGAGGAGGCTAAAAACAGTCCAGCGGCAAGATATAGATACTTTGAAGAGATATATTACAAGTTAGACATCAGAGAAGGGGAGAAGGGGAAAGGGAAAAGGATGAATATAAAATGGCTTGCATTCGAGAAAGAAATGCATCAAAAATGAAGATGGTAGAGTATTTGCTATAGATGAATAGATGATGACGACAAATGTCAATGGAAAAGATGAACTTGTATGTTGAAAATAGAGACTTCATTAATACTCAAACGTGTTACACAATCAGAGGTCAAAATGCATTGAAAATGGTGAAAATGGAAAGGCATTTAGGAAAATCGATATTGCATCGGTGTTTGGAAAAGCATGAAGGAGAAAGGAGTTGTGTGCTTATCAACTTTCTTGAATAAGATTGTGAGGACAAAGTAAATGTCCAATGAGTGGAGGAACATACCATACTCCCCATCCAAGAACAAGAGAGATATTCAAGGCTGCACAAATTTAGAGGTACCAGGTTTATGATTACTCACGCATGATGTGGCTCTATCAGATCAAATCAACTTATGTTGTTCTTCCCATCATATAAACAATTTCATACTTTATTTCTTTTCAATTCAATTGTTACATTAAGACCCTAGATACAAATTGTGAAGATAATAGGAGTCTATTATTGAGATAACAAAAACAAGCATAGGCATCCTCCTTATATAGGATAGGAGTCACTCAATACAGAGTTCACCGATATGGGACAAAAGACAAGACACTAAATAGAGCAGAAAATATATAAATAAAAATAAACATATTAACACTCCCCCTCAAGTTGGAGCATCGATATCATGCATGCCCAGCTTGTGCACCATACAATGGAATCTTGTCTTTGGCAGTGATTTTGCAAAGATGTCAGAGAGAAGATCCTCAGTCTTGATGTATGAGTGGCTATGTGCCTGGATAAAATGAACTCTCCGACGAAGTGACAGTCTACCTCAATATGTTTGGTACGCTCATGGAATGTGGGATTACTTGCAATGAAGGTAGTTGCTATATCATCACAGTACATAGGAATGGGGTAGAATCACATACTTTGAATTCCTTTAATAGTCCTTGAATCCACATCAACTCACAAGTGGTATGTGCCATGGCGTGATGCTAAGCTACAGCATTAGATCTAGCCACAACAACCTACTTTTTGCTTCTCCAAGTGACAGGTTACCACCTATAAAGATGCAGTCACCTGAAGTACATTTACAATCATCCCTGCTGCCAACATAGTATGAGTCAGAGAAACCAGAAATATCACAGTGTCCATTGTTTCTTATATAGAAGACCTTTTCCGGGTGAGCTTTTTTAGTATTTGAGAATGTGGCACACAGCATCCCGATGACATTGTCGAGGTTTATCAAGATGCCTACTCACAAGTCCAACAGCGGAAGTGATATATGCTCGTATAATAGTCAGATAAATGAGTTTGCCCACAAGTCTTCCATATTGCTTGTTGTCAGGATAAGAAGGAGAAGGATCATCATTCCAATTGGTATTGGGATCTAGAGGTGTGTTGATTGGCTTGGCACCCAACATGGCAGTTTCCTACAAAAGATCAAGTACATACGTGCGCTGAGATAGACTCTAGAAGAAGAATGAGATACTTCAATCCCCAAAAAATAGCGCACTTTTCCTAGATCTTTGGCAATGAAATATTTTCATAAATATTCCTTGGGTTCCTAAATACCCTGATGGTCACTCCCAGAAAGGGTCATAGCATCCACATACACTATCAGAATAATAAGTCCCTCAGTATTTTTATAACAAACATAGAGTGATCAGAATGCAAGCGTCGAAATTCAAATTTTGCAAGAATCTGACTTAGTTTATTAGACCACACTCTTAGATTCTATTTTAGTCCATAAATTGCTTTCTTAAGACGACAAACTTTAGAACACTCCCCTTTGAGCAACAAATCCGAGAGGTTGCTCCATATACACTTCCTCACGCAAATCACCATAGAAGAATACATTTTTAAAATCCATCTCCAAAAAATGCCAACTTGACAACAATTTAATAAAGAATCCAAACAGAGTTAAGTCGAGCAACAGGAGAGAGTCTCAAAAGTAATCCATGCCACAAGTTAGAGTGTAGCCTTTAGCAACTAAAGGAACTTTAAGGCATTCAACCGTACCATCAGGTTGATACGTCATAGTGAAGATCCAGCACCAACCTACAGGTGAAACAAGTGTAGAGCATCTACCAAGTCCCAAGTTTGTTGAGTATGTGGAACTTTCATCTTCACTTCCATGGCACAACACCAAGCAGGATGTGTGAGGGCCTCAACCACGGCTTTAAGAACACAGATAATTGAAAGTGGAGCAATAAAGTTTGCAAAACATGAACCAAGATTAGCATATGAACAAAAATTGTTGATAGGATGGAAAGTACAAGAACGCACCCCTTTTCTTATGTTAATTGGAGTATCTAAGTCAGAGTATACCTCAACAGTGTCGCAATCCACCGACGAAGATGAAGGATTGGATGAGGGAGGGGCCATAGAGGGAGTGTAGTCTTGCGGCGTACACCTTGTGAGGTACCTCAAAAACAACAGATTCTAAAGACTTTGGTTCAACAAAAATAGAAAGGGGAATGGCAACAAGAAGATCCACCGACAGGGTCGAACCCATAGTAGAAAAATATGGAATATCTTCGAAAAAGACGACGTCCGCACTAACAAACCATTTTATGGTATTCGGATCATAACATATGTGCCCCTTAAGTGTGTGAGTACCCTAAGAAGATGCACTTCATAGATCGGGGATCAAGTTTACTTAAACCGATCTGAAGATTTCATACAAAACATTTGTTATCGAAAACTCTAGGTGGCACAGAGAAAAAGGGAGCTCTAGACTGGGGTACAAAACATTGAAATGGACTTGGTTGTTTAGCACAGATGAGGGCACTCTATTGAACAGAAAATAGGCAGTAGAGACAATGTCAACCCAAAATGTTTTGGGTACATGATACTGAAACATAAAGGGTTCTGGCAACTCAAGAAGATAACGATTTTTTTGCTCGGCATCACCATTTTGTTGAGGAGTGTAAGAGCAAGATGTTTGATGAATGGTGTCAAGGCTTTGATAGAAATGACTGACTGACTGTTGCACAAATTCAAGGGCATTGTTTGTCCTAAAAATTTTGTTGGCTTATTAATTCTAGTCTTAATCTCAGCAAAGAATGCAGTAATAGTGTCAATAACATGTGTCATGTCTTTAAGTAAAAACAACCAAGTATTCTAGAAAAGTCATCGATAAAGGTCATAAAGTAATGAAAGCCAGTTATATTTTGTGACTGAACACAACCCCCGTATATCAGCAAGAACAATATCAAAAACAAATTTTAAAGACAATTATTTTCCTAGGGAACACATCAAGTTTGCTTTCCAAACTGGCAAGCTTCACATTTAAACAAAGTTTCCAAAACAATATGAATCAAATGTTTGAGCTTGGATGTTGATGCATGTCCCAATATGTAGTGCCACTTAAGTCCTGAAACCGTCAAGGAGAGAAGAGCAGCATTCTTTGGAGTATCAAGGTAGTATAAGTCATCTAGAACCTCATGGCCCGAACCAATCTTCATCCTCGTAGGGAGAACCTGAAGGACACACCATCAGGGCCAAAAGTAATAGAACACTGAAGTTGCTTGACAATTTTGCTTACGAAAAAAAGATTCGGAGGAAAATGAGGACATATAAAGCCGATATGAGCAAGAAGTTATTTGTAGTTCATATATTACCAACCCAATGAACTGGGGTTTAAGTGTCATCAACAACAGTCACAGGCAGAATAGAAGTAGTTAATTTAGATAACAATTTTGAATTTCCAAAAATATGGGTATAAGCATCAGAATCATTGACCCATTTGCTTTTACAATAAGGGGAGTCGAGGATGCTAAAAAAGTAGAATCACCATTCAAACGTGTACCCGAAGTCAAATTTCGGAGTCATTCTTTGAAAAGACTTTCAAATTCAGCTCGGACCCAATCTGATGAAGTAGTGGAGGGTTGGTCTCGTTCATCCTCAACGTAGTCAGTAGAAGCCTAATTGGCCCATGTGTTGGAGGTAGCCATATTTCACCCAATAGCTATCCTCATTGTGATTATTACGGCTACAGAAGTTACAATGACGAGGCCAGTATCAGGGGTGTTGCTTGGCCCAACAGATGGCTGACTACGTCTCGGTCCAATAGGGGGTTGGCCACGTCCAGGTGCTGATGGGCCAAAACAGCCGTGTCCTCTACCACAACCACAGCCTCTGCCACGGGCATTGTTGACCATCCAGGTCATCACTCCAGAGTCATCTTTGACCCGCAGGTCATAGGCCTCCTTAGTTTTCTTGTCAGCGGTCTCAAACTGAGTAAGATGCCCTTTAGTGATAAGATGAGAGTATCGACCGAGGGCCTTGACGTACAACTCGAAGGAAGTTGATCATGTATGGTAATTAGAACCATCCAATTTTACTGTGGTCACGCAGAACCAAAAAGTTTTTAAGTTATCATTAGAGGCCATGATGGAATCAGTTATAGATCATTCCACATAAATTCTCAGTTCAGAAGGGCATGACGCATCACGCAAGTTATCAACTGAATAGTTCAGATACCCAAAGAATGGGCATTAAGATTGTTTTAATTAATAAGCCAATGTCACATCGTCAAGTTAGACCGACATGCAATGAAGGTTGATGAGAGGGAGCAAGTCCCTCCCAAAGAATAAAGTTGAACCGAGGAGCGGTTGTTTTATAGGAAGGACACTCGTTCCGATTATAGGTAAATCAAGAGGAGAATGAAGTGGCTTAGATCCAGAAGTAGCAGGACGGGGAGATGGCATATGGGATGTGAGAGCGGCAGCGAATCAGGAAGTCGGGCGGGTGGAGTGGTTGGATGAACAAATACAAGGATGGAGGTGAATGGGTATATCAAGATAGATGAATGTGTGAATCGGGAGAAATGAACGAGTGAATCAGGAGATGACGGATGAAGGGGTGGATGAAGGATGATGTGAAGGGTGTACAAGGACAGGAAGGGTGACGGAACCGGAGGGGCTGTGGAAGCGGTTAGATGGGAGATCTATGCGGCTGGAGGACGCGGGATGGGAGGACTAAGGAAGCAGTTGGGCTAGAGGGTTGTGCGGCTGGAAAAGAGTGGAGGGGAAGGGTGGGCTAGTGAGAGACAGTAGAGAGAGGGGTATGGTTGGGCAGGAGGTTTGGGCGGGAGAGGAAGGGTGGGCTAGTGAGCGGTAGGGGAGAGGAAGATGTGGCAGATCTTAACAGATGGAGATGGGTGCGGCAAGGAGATAAAGATGCAGTGGATAGGAGAAGGGATCATGGCGGGCGGAGGGGTTGGTTGGTGGCAGGTTGCGGGGATCTTGATGGCGTGGAGATGAAACAGAAAGAAAAGATAGGAGGTCGTCGCTAGGTTGAGAAGGGGGAAAGCATTAGGGTGAAAGTAGTGTATTAAAAAACGGCCCAGGCGGCCGCTTAATCGGCCAAGACACCCATCTTCTTAATTTTGTCCTTAAGCGCCCACTTACTCAGTTTGAAAACAAAGCGTCCGCTTTTTTCCCGCTTTTTCCCGCTTTTTTGCCCGCTTTTTGAAAAAAATGTTGTCGTAAGCATGTAATGTTAATTAAATATATAATCCAAGTAGTATTGAGTATAATATATGAAGCCTGTATACATTAAATGTTCTATGATATACCTAGTCCTACTTTAGAATGCAAACTTTGTATGTAAGTTGTATATAATAGGGTACTGTTGTAATATATCCAAGTAAATATCGTATTACTCTATTATACTTATAAGGGTTTTACTGATTTTACTAATTTTCTTGCAGATTTCGTTCATTACTAATTGATACTACTGGTTAGTATTACTGATTTCCTTAGAAATATATTTTTTATATACACATACATGTAATTTTGTATATAAATATATAAGTTTTTAAGCATCCGCTTTTTCAAAAATCGCCCGCTTAATCTCCCGCCTACCTCTTAATCGGCTACAAGGTCCCGTCCACACGCCTCCCGCTTCACGCTTTTTAAAACATTGGCTGAAAGAAAATAAGGGGGGAACAAACTGCTCTAATATCATGTGAAGATAATAGGATTCTATTATTGAGATAACAAATATAAGCATAGGCACCCTCCTTATATAGGATAGGAGTCATTCAATAGTCAATACAGAGGTCACCAATATGGGTCAAAAGACAAGACAAGACAAGAAAGAGAGCACAAAATAAATAACTAAAAATAAACATATTAACACAATAATGTCTGGTATACGTCCAATTTGTCATTGCAAGTTTTTTTTACTTTAGTATGGACGATTTACCAAAGATCTTGTGCACACACACCACAACAAAATTGTTTGACTGAGCATAAGAATCTACACTTGATATTGCTCAAACTTCACTTTTGCATTCCCATGTCCCAAAAAATACTAGTTTGAGGTAATCCTTAATCTCATAAAATTGCTAACCCTCAAGTTTTCATTGTGGTGACACTTCATTCTCTCAATTTTTCCCCACCAAACCTTATTATTCTCTGCCCTTATGTGTGTTTAAATGCACGACCACTGCCCATGATATTGATCCTAAGCTTATAAATTTTCATTCAAGCCATATTTCTAGGTTACTTCTATTAGTATATGTGCTTTATTGCTTTATGCGTTTGTTGTTTCCTTTTGTTAAGGGCTTCAGACTTGTCTTGTCTCTAGCCTTTTTCTTTTATCCCATATTGCCTATCTCTGACTATAGGCTTACTCTCTTGTCCTATAAAAGAAAGTCCATTGTATTGTGTTTGAATTATCCAATAATAAACTATTTTCCTAATCTATACAGTATTGGAGCTTTATGATCCACCCTGACCCTATCTCCATTAACCCTAGCCACCACCCATCCCTTTCTCAACCCTAGCTGCCACCCTAACCCTCTCCTAGACGCTGCCACTCAACCCCCTCTCTTCTAGCCGCCTCCAGCAAATCCCTCTTGTCGCGCCTTTCCTCCCTCCTCTAGCCACCCAGTCCTACCCCTGCTTTACTCCGCCCCGCCGCCCTCTCCCTTCCTTTCCCTCTCCTTTGTTGACCTAACAGTTATACATTGTCCATATTTTGATGATGACTTAACCATTCCATTCATATGTATCTAATATGTTTATTTGAGATTGATATTAGGCATTAGGTACATCAAAAGGATCAATTCAATCAAGCCCTAGCTTGATCAAATACAAGCCAAAATCAATGCAAATGCACTTTTGCAGAAAATGCCCTAAACGACTTAGGACAATTTTTGTAATCAGTTGTATTGATGTTATGACTTGTAATTAAGATGAGAAAAAATCAGGTGCACTTTGATGACAATTTTCAAAATGCATCACAAGCAGTCTGTTTGGTCGAGTTTCCTTCTTAGAAACTCGATCGACGCCTAGGACGGGTCTTGGAAATTGCCAAGTTCGACAGAGTTTGTCCCAGGTTAACTTGACTGACGCCCTGCACTGACAAAATGATTTTAAGCCATCGGTCGAGTTTCATCCAGGATAAACTCGACCGACAACTCAAAATTAGTTTGTCGAATAGTGCAATCATTCCAGTTACCGTTACTGAAACTCGATCGACTGCACTATACAGAGTGTGCAGAAAAAGTATTTCTAGCCGTTGGAGTATTGCAAACATTAAAAATAGATCAGTTGCAACACCCCAAACAACTAGAATTCATTCCCAAGTGCTTCTAGTGGCTAGTGGACATCCCCAACTATAGATAGGGACCCTTGGGCTTCATCCCAAGTTCGCTTACCTTGCTCCTAGCTATAGTTGAATGGATTTGTCTACTAAGAACCCCTTCCTCTCTCTTGCTTACTAATCAAAATGTCATTATGAGTGAGATAGGTTGCGTGAGAGAGCTACTTCATTGTACTCTTGTAAAGCTTTCAAATCTTCTCTTTCTCAATCCCTTTCTGAAGAGCAAAGTTGGTGAAAGCTTCTTCAAGGTGAAGGAGAAGGTGAAGGTTGAAGATCCTTGAGAAGAGTGAGTAATTCCTTTAAGGCAGTAGACTTGTTGCAAGAGGGGAGCTCTTTGACGAAGGTGTCCAGCTTGTTGCAAAAGTGGGTAAGCCTTTGTAGAGGTTGAAGACTCTTGCTCCAAGGATAGGTAAGACCTTTTAAGGGGTATTGGCTCCTTTTGGTCCTTAAAAAAGAAGGTTAGGTATCCTTGACCTGCAAAAGGAAAGTCTTATTGTATGTCTTATAATGGAACCTAAGTATGCAATGGTTGCAAAATCCTAGGGTTTGACCTCTCTAGGTAGTGGACGTATATTCTCCTAGTTTGGACTTTGGAACCACTCTAGTTAGCTTGTTCTTGATCTCATTCAATCTCTCTCATCCTTGCTATGTATGTTTAGTTGCACATCAAATTCCATATTTGTTATCCTATTTCTTGAGGTAATTTTAAGGTCTAATAGATTTGGTTTAAGTGCTTTTTAGCTCTATTTGCCCCCCCTTTAGAGCCCTTTGATTCAACAAGTGGTATCAGAGCCACGTTCTTCTCCGACAAGTTCTCTCACGAGACGAGAAGATGGGCGACAACCTTTTAGGTTTTCTCAACTTGGAGGGTGGATTCTCCATGAGACATCCAATCTGTGACGGTACAAGCTTCATTTAGTGGAAGCGACGAATGCAGTTCTACTTGCAAGGAATGAGCTACATGTGGAAAGTAGTCATCCTTCCATACAAAGAGTCGGCAATAGATGTAGCTACTTGAGATGAAGCTACACTCAAGAAGGCAGAGTTGAATGCAAAGGCCACAAGCATCATTTATGCAGCCCTCACTCCTTTGGAGTTCAACCAGATCTCTTCTTGGGACACAGCCCATGAGATATGGAACAAACTTTGCATCACCTATGAAGGGACCAAGAAAGTCAAGGAGTCTAAGGTCTACATGCTCAAGGGACTTCTTGAAAACTTCAAGATGGGTAAGGAGAGAGTGGCCGAGATGTAATCAAGGCTGAACACCATCATCAATGGACTTGCTTCCTTGCGCCAAGCCATGGATCAAGGCACCATCAACTCCAAGATCCTTAGGTCTCTTCCTAAGAGGTGGCAATCCAAGGTGACCTCCATTGAAGAAACAAGAAGTCTTGGTGAGATAGCTACCGAAGAGGTCATTGGGAACCTTCAAGCTTATGAGCCAAGATTTGACAAGCATGAAGAAGAAGAAAACCTTGAAGAGAATGAGTCAAAGAAGATGAAAGAAAATGCCTTCAAAGCTCAAGTGGAGACCATTGTTCTTCAACAACAACTTGCTTGCCGGACGACTCCCTCCAGCGAAGAAAGAGTGAGGAACTCCAGCGAAGAACTGAACTAATTGTAGGTCATTGCGTTGTCATTGAACTTCTTTGATGTCAGAAGAGAGGGGATGATAGACTTCATATTCATTCCATTGGGTTGAACACTGCTTGTAATATTCTTCAACAAATCCATTAGCAAATAGATCTCGGATACGTTCTTCGGATTATGTTGGTGAGAGTACACATGGGATAGTTGATCCCACATGGCATTGGCATTCTGAAGGCGGAGGAGAGACTGGCTGATTTTTGGTTCGGCGTTGGTCACCATCCACGTCATGATACTCGAATCGTCATTCGTCCATTGAGCATAAGCTTGCTTGGCTTTTTCATCAACTAAGGTCATCAGCTTGGACCGGAGCAACAGAAGAGATATAGCAATAGCGCTCTTGGTCTTTCACATAGAGCTCGAATGATGCGGACCAAAGATGATAGTTTGATCTCACAGAGAGATCGAGGAGGATCTGTAGTCGCCATTAGAGACGAGGTGACGCGCACAGGCCACAGAGATAGAAGTCGTAGCATGATATACACACTAAGTAGCAGTAGCAGTAGCAGATCTGATTTAACAGATCAGATAAACCCACATAGGGGCAGCAGAGAGAGAAGAAAGGACCTACACCACCATAATGTGAGATTTACTCAACCATGTGGTAGGTAGAAAAAAGGTGGCACCTTAAGTCTTCAATGGGCTATTTTTGGAAAGTGGTGTGGAGGATCAAGGGGAAGAGATAGCGGGTGGATGGCTAGTGGTGGTGGCTGAAGGGCCGATGGATGACAGCTAGATGGTCGGGGAGGATGTGATGTATGAGGGGGGTGGGGTTGGCGGCTAGGGTGAGATGGGGGTGGGAAGCGTTAGGGTTGAAGAAGGGAGAGGTCAAGGTGGATCATAACCGCCTGATACCATATAGAATAAGAAAACCTTTATTTGATGTGTCTTAAACAAATACAAGGCACTCTTTTATAGGATAAGAGAGTAAGAGAGAAACAGAATTAGGCAATATGGGATAAAAGAAAAGTTGGAGACAAGACAAGCCTAAAGCACATAATAAACATAAAGCATATATACTAATAATGATCTAGCACTTGCTATAGAGAAACTCATCTACTTCTTTGTAACTCGTCTTGAGATTTCATATGATGTGGTCATGGAAACTCAATTTCATGAGCACACCTAAAAGATAATAAGAAACCTAATCAATTGTTACTTAAGAGTCCTACCTAGAAATGACTCTCATCTTCCGTCCTCTCACTCTTCCGCTCCACTAAGTGTAGTAGGCATATGGATGTTAAAAGGGCAGGCGATATGTGTTCTTACAAACTCCATTTTAGATCATGTGTATTTCTTAGAGGACATCTTACACCCTTAAAGAGAGAGAAATAGGTAATGATTACTCATTATAGTATGAAGGTTGAAATGTGTAATGTTGCATGCATGTCGTAAGAGAGAATAGTTGGAACTCAATCTTTCTGAGTTAAGGATTTCTAAATGCTACATTGACCTTGGTGAGAATCAAGCAACTATTGATAATTGAGAACAGAGAAATTGGAGAACGTAGGGTTACACAATGTGTGTACCCTGATATTTTTATAAGTGGTACAATTACAGTGAGGTCCATATAGAAATGTAAAATAACAGAACAGTAAATAAAGACACATATAAATAAGGACATATATGAGCATTCCCCCTCAAGTTGGAGCATATATATCAATCATGCCCAACTTGTCCACAAGAGAACTGAAGTGCTTCTTTGCCAGTAGCTTGGTAAATATGTCAGCAACCCGATCTTCAAAGCGGGTGAAAGGAGTGCAAATCTTGCTAGATAAAATAGTCTCTCTGATGAAGTGGCAGTCGACTTCAATATGCTTGGTGCGCTCATGATATACTGGATTGTTAGCAATGAAAATAGCGGCCTTATTATCACAATGCATAGGAATAGGAGTAGAAGACTCAACACCTAAGGCTTTCAGAAGGGATTGCACCCATAGAAGTTCTATGGCAGTGTGGGCCATAGCCCTGTATTCAGCTTCAGCACTGGATCTAGCAACTACATTTTGTTTCTTACTTCGCCATGTGACCAAGTTACCTCCAACATAAGTACAGTAGCCAGAAGTAGATTTCATGTCTATCTTACTCCCAGCATAATCAGAATCAGAATAGCCTTCCAGAGAACAGTGTCCATTTTTCTTATAATAGAGACCTTTGTCGAGAGACTTCTTCAGATATCTCAAAATATTGCATAGAGCATCCCAGTGACACTGTCTAGGCTTATCCAGGTACCTACTAAGAAGACCTACAGTAATAGATATGTCAGCTCTAGTCACAGTCAGATAAATTATCTTGCCAATCAACCTCCTGTATTTTTTGTTGTCTGGAAATATAGGAAAAGAGTCATCATCCCAATTAACATTAGGATCCAGAGGAGTATCAGTTGGCAATGCACCAAGCATCCCAGTTTCTTGTAATAAATCAAGTACATACTTCCTCTGAGATAAAACAAGAGCATTAGAAGTTCTAGATACCTCAATACCCAGAAAATATTGCAGTTTCCCCAGATCTTTAGTAGCAAAATGTTTACACAAGTGAGTTTTAGTAGCCTGAATTTCAAGAGAGTCACTGCCAGACAGAATGATATCATCAACATATACTATAAGAATCACAATACCAGAGGGGGTCTTTTTTGTAAAGACCGAATGATCAACCTATGACCTCTGAAATCCAAAAATAGTCAGAATTTTACTCAGCTTGTCAAACCATGCTCTAGGACTCTGTTTGAGTCCATAGATAGATTTCTTTAACCTACAGACTTTATGTGACTCCCCCTGAGCAACAAACCCAGGAGGTTGCTCCATATAGACCTTGTTACATTATATATTTTCTGTTTTACATAGCATGTTATTTGTTTTGTTATTTTCCTTTATATATGGACCTCTCTGTAATTGTCTCAATTATATATATATGAGGGTGCACACGTTGTGCAACTCTGAGCGTTCTGCAATTCCTGACTCTGTCACGTGGTATCAGAGCAGGCTCTAACCTAGCCGTCCTTGCTTCCCTCCCTCCCTTCTTTCTCCTCCGCCGCCGCCCCCCCTCCTCGCCGCCCGCCGCCGGTCGGCAGCAGCAAGACGGCCGCCGCCGGCAGCAGCAGGCCGCCGCCGCTGGCTTAGCCAGGGCCGCCGCAGCTCCGGTCGGCCGTCTCCAGTGGGCCGCAGGTCTCTCCGTGGGCTTCGTGGTTCCGTCTTGCCTCCTGGCGTGGTGCACCGCTAGTGCTTGAGCAACCGTAGTTGTTGTTCGCACAGCAGGTGCGCTGCTGGGTGGTCGTTTTCTACGGGACCACTGACCCACTGGTAGATCTGGACTAGATCAGTCTTCAGGGGGAGATCGGCGCATTGTTCGTCTAAGGGGTTACCGTCGGTTCGTGCTTGTTTGTGCCTTCCTGCCCGTGTAGGCTTCGGCCTCCGAGTTCTCTGCTACGCCTTGGCGTAGTGCGTATGTGAGAGGTCCACGGTGACTTGTTTCTGCCTGCTTCTGCCTGCCTGACGGCGTAGTCCGTCTTCTGTCTGTGCCTACCTGTGTCTGTGCCTGCCTTCCTGCATATTCTCATGGCGTCTTCTGGGGATGACAAGTGGAGAGAGTCGTGTCGTCAAGTCACTACTGTTAAGCTTGACGGGCGCAACTACCAGCTGTGGGTATGTTCCTTTGTGATCTTTGCCAAATCACAAGGGAAATACCCTCACTTGATTCGGACGGGTCCGCCTCAGCCTGCAGAGGAGGCGGATGCAAAGGACATCAATCAAGGCCTTTGATGACTGGGTTCGTGATGACTCGACTGTCACGACGTGGATTCTCAACAACTCTGTTGAGAAGATTAGCGTCACTCTTCTTCAGCTGCCTACGGAGAAGCAGATGTGGGATCATCTCGCCGGTACCTACTCGCACAATGAAAATCCGAAGAAAGTCTTTGATATCACAAAGCAATTGGGGCGCCTACAGTTTACTGGTTCTGACATATCAGACTACTTCTCCACCTTCACTGGTCTGTGGGGTGAGTTGGAGATGTATCACCCGCTGTCCACCGATTTAGCTACTACGGAAAAACAGTGGGCGGAGCTTCAGCTGATTCAGTTTCTCAGTGGATTACCTGAGTCCTATACTGGAGTGGTAGATCAGATCTTGGCGAGTGATCCACTCCCTACCTTGCAGACTGCCTACAAGCGTCTTCAGCGCCTTCTGTCATCGACACCGTCTCCACCTCCTGAGACTGGAGACTCTACTGCTTTGGCCGCTTGGGGCGGGCGTGGTCGTGGCCGCTCCAGTGATGGTCGTCCTCCCCTGGGTGCAGGCCGGGGGCGTGGACCAGGTGTTGGACGAGGAGCTCCTCCTGCTGCCCCTCCTTCTGCTGCTGCGCGTCCTCAGCAAGGACAGCGCTTGTGTACTTTTTGTGGCCGGTCTAACCATATTGAGGAAAAATGCTGGGAAAAGTATGGTAAGCCAGTGTTGGCCAATGTTGCGGCTGATTCTTCTGCGTCTGAGGGTGCTACTCAGACACCTGCACCAGAGGCTGCGGGGGCTACCGCAGACTACATCCGTGCTGAGGTGGAGCGTCTTCTTCTTGAGCGTGTTGGATCCTCTCCTGCTGCATCTACGAGTGGAGCACATGCTGCCTTTTCTGGTTATGACACTGCCTTCCTGAGCTCCTCCTCACCTTCTACTTCTGGTAATACCAAATGGGTGATAGACTCTGGTGCATCTGCACATATTTCTGGAAATAGATCTTTGTTTAAACATATATCTACACCTGCCCGACATTCTTCTCTTATGCTTGTTGATGGCTCTAAGTCGTCAGTCCTTGGAGTCGGTGATATTATTTCTCATTTTGGCCTAAAATCTGCCTTATATGTGCCTAGATTTCCTCTTAACCTGTTATCTGTCAGCAAGATTTTACGGAGTTTAAATTGTAGCCTGACATTTGTTCCTGGTTCATGTGTTTTTCAGGACCTTCACACGAGGATGAAGATTGGTGGGGGGTATGAAGGTGTTGATGGGCTGTTTTACTTGGACCAGTTACCTAGATCAGAGAAAGCTGATGTGGTATCTGCATTATCTGCTTCTGTTTCTGCTCTCCAGTGGCACTACCGGCTGGGCCATCCCTCTTCAGAGAAGCTGCGTAGTTTAGTTCCTGATATTGGCAGTTGTCATTTTCAGTGTGATTCGTGTCAACTAGGAAAACAAACTCGTACTGTGTATCCTACACGTAGTACTGTGAGCAGTAAAAACATTTTTGATTTAGTTCACTCTGATGTATGGGGTTCATGCAATGTACCAAGCTTGTCTGGTTACAAGTACTTCATTCTGTTTATTGATGATTTTTCGAGGACTACTTGGCTGTTTCTGTTAAAAAGTAGGTCCGAAGTGCTGTCTACTATTAAATATTTTTTTGCTGAAATAAAGACGCAGTTTGGCTTGCCTATTAAAACTTTTCGCACTGATAATGCTTTAGAATTTGTTAAGCAAGATGTGGCTGTTTTTTGTAAATCTGTGGGTACTCTTCACCAAACTTCATGTGCTTATACCCCACAGCAAAATGGTGTTGCTGAGCGAAAGAATAGGCACTTATTAGAAGTTACCAGGACAATAATGATGCATTCTCATGTGCCCCGCTCTTATTGGCCTGAAGCTATCTTGACTGCATGTTTTCTGATTAATAGGATGCCATCGTCTGTTATTGGGAATAAAATTCCCTTCCAGGTTTTGCACCCTGACATCTCCATGTTTCATGTGCCTCCTAGAATTTTTGGGTGTACCTGTTTTGTTCGGTTGCTTGGACCTACTTCTGATAAGCTATCTCCTCGAGCTGCTAAATGCATTTTTTTGGGCTATTCTCGCACTCAAAAGGGTTACAGATGTTACAATCCCAGCACTCGGAAGTGGTTTACCAGTAATGATGTTGTCTTTTTTGAGGATACACCGTATTATTCTTCAGCAGGAGATAGTTTGCAGACAAATATTCTGGCTCCTCCTTTACCTGTTATTTCTGACTGTATGCCTGACCGCACTGATACTGAGACTACTGCAAAGCAAGACCCTCCTCTTATTGTTTATCATCGCAGGAATAAAACACCTTCCACACATGTACCCCCCCCCAAGACAACCAATCTTCTCCTCCAGAAGGTTCTGCTGCTCCTGAGGTATACTCTGATCTTGACATACCTATTGCTCTCCGTAAGGGTACTCGTTCTTGCACCTCTCATAGCATTGCTCAGTGTGTGTCTACTGCTCATCTAAATACTCATTCCAGCAATTTTGTATCTGCCTTATCTGCTGTGGCTGTACCTAAGAATGTTCAGGAAGCTTTGCAAAGTACAGCTTGGACATCTGCTATGAATGATGAGATGCTTGCTCTTACTGACAGAGACACTTGGAGCTGGTGGATCCACCTCCTCAGTGTAAGCTTGTAGGCTGCAGGTGGGTTTATGCAGTCCAATATCAACCTGATGGTACTGTTGAGAGGTTGAAGGCAAGGCTTGTTGCGAAGGGATATACTCAGACTTATGGCATTGATTATTTTGAGACTTTTTCTCCTGTTGCTCGCCTTAACTCTATCAGGATTCTTTTATTTTTTGTTGTGAATCTAAACTGGCCTCTCATGCAGCTTGATGTGAAAAATGCTTTTCTGTATGGTGACTTACAGGAGGAGGTGTATATGGAGCAACCTCCTGGGTTTGTTGCTCAGGGGGAGTCTCACAAAGTATGCAGGCTTAAGAAGTCTATCTATGGGCTCAAGCAGAGTCCTCGTGCCTGGTTTGATAAGCTGAGCAGGATTATGATTGATTTTGGCTTTCTGAGGTCACAAGTTGACCATTCTGTATTCACAAAAAAGACTTATGCTGGTATTACTGTTCTAATTGTCTATGTTGATGACATCATTTTTTCTGGCAGCGACACTCTTGGTATTCAGGCTACCAAAGATCATTTGGGCAAGCATTTTGCTACCAAAGATCTACGCAGACTCCGGTACTTTCTTGGCATAGAAGTCTCTAGAAATTCTAATGCCTTGGCTCTTTCACAGAGAAAGTATGTTCTTGATATCCTGCAGGAGACTGGTATGCTTGGTGCGAGACCTGCAGATACTCCTCTTGATCCCAATGTCAATTGGGATGATGATTTCTCTGCTATGTTTACTGATCATAAAAAATTCAGGAGGCTGATTGGTAAATTGATCTATTTAACTGTTACTCGTCCTGATATTGCTACTGCAGTGGGTCTTCTAAGCATATACCTTGACAAACCCAGACAATGCCACTGGGATGTTGCATGCCAAGTCTTGAGATACTTAAAAAAATCTCCTGGCAAGGGACTTCATTATAAGAAGAATGGGCACTGTGTTCTTGAAGGATATTCTGATTCTGATTATGCAGGCAGCAAAGTTGATAGAAAATCTACTTGTGGCTACTGTACCTTTGTAGGGGGCAATCTTGTCACTTGGAGGAGCAAGAAACAGAATGTAGTGGCCAGATCTAGTGTTGAGGCTGAGTACAGGGCCATGGCCCATACTGCTTGTGAGTTGTTGTGGGTGCGTTCTCTTCTGAAAGAATTTGGGATTGAGTCTTCATCGGCCATTCCTATGCATTGTGATAACAGAGCTGCCATCTTCATTGCAAATAATCATGTCTATCATGAGCGCACCAAACATATTGAAGTTGATTGCCACTTTATCAGAGAATCTATTCTTGCTGGCAAGATATGCACTCCATTCACAAGATCTGAAGACCAAGTTGCTGATATCTTCACCAAGCTCTTGGCTAAGAAACAGTTATGCATGCTGCTGGACAAGTTGGGCATGATTAACATCTATGCTCCAACTTGAGGGGGAGTGTTACATTATATATTTCCTGTTTTACATAGCATGTTATTTGTTTTGTTATTTTCCTTTATATATGGACCTCTCTGTAATTGTCTCAGTTATATATATATGAGGGTGCACACGTTGTGCAATTCTGAGCTTTCTGCAATTCCTGACTCTGTCACAGACCTCTTTTTGAAGATCACCATACAAGAAGGCGTTTTTAACATCGAGTTGTATAAGAGGCCAGTCAAGATTAATAGCAACAGAAAGAAGAACTCTGACAGAATTAAGGCGAGCAACAGGTGAGAAAGTCTCAAAATAGTCAATACCATAAGTTTGCGTATACCCTTTCGCCACCAAGTGTGTCTTCAGACGTTCTACTGTACCATCAGGTTGATATTTCACAGCATATACCCATCGACAGGCAACAGGTTTGCACTCAGGAGGTGGATCCACCAGCTCCCAAGTTTCTCGATCAGTAAGAGCATTCATCTCCTCCTTCATGGCAGTAATCCATGTTGTACTTTGTAGGGCATCCAGTACAGTCTTTGGAATAGCAATAGCAGATAAGGCAGTGACAAAATTACTTGCATGAACACTCAGATGCGTAGTAGAGACATGATTAGCAATAGTATGAGTAGTACAGGAACGAGTGCCCTTTCTAAGAGCAATGGGCAAATCTAAATCAGAAGTTACCTCAGGTGATGCAGGACCTTCTGAAGGAGAAGATTGGTGTTGATTGGGGGGTGCTTGACTAGGTTGGGACATGTTCCAGCGTTGATATACAATAAGTGGAGTATTTTCAGTACTTGAATTATCAGAAGCACAGTCACTGGTAATAGGCAGAGGAGCAATAATATTTGAATTCAAACTCTCCTTCAGCTGAGTAAAAGGGTGTATTCTCAAAAAAGACAACATCACTGCTTGTGAACCATTTTTTAGTAGTAAGGCTATACACAGATACCCTTTCTGCGTTCGAGAATTCCCCAAAAAAATGCATTTTGCAACTCTTGAAGACAATTTATCATAGTTTGGCCCTAGTAACCGTACAAAGCAGGTAGAACCAAATATCCGCAGAGGTACAAAAAACAATGGTGCATCAGGTTGTAGAACTTGTACAGGAATTTTATTGCCAATCACAGAAGAAGGCATCCAATTTATTAAAAAGCAGGCAGTGAGAATGGCTTCAGGCCAGAATATGCGAGGCACATTAGAATGCAGCATGATAGTTCTAGCAACCTCTAGTAAGTGTCTATTTTTGCGTTCCGCAACTCCATTCTGCTGAGGTGTATATGCGCATGACGTCTGATGAATAGTGCCAACCGATTTACAAAACATTTCAACATCATTCTGAACAAACTCCAATGCATTTTCAGTTCTAAAAACTTTAACAGGCATAGAATATTGTGTTTTTATTTCAGCAAAAAAGAATTTAATTGTGAACAACACCTCAGATCGGTTTTTCATAAGAAACAACCAAGTGACACGAGAGAAGTCATCAATAAATAATATAAAGTATTTGTATCCAGAGTTCCAGACACACTCGGAACATGACATGCCCATATATCAGCATGAATAAGATCAAAAATATTTTTGCTACTAATATGAGATCGTTTAGAAGAAACAGCCTGGTCTGTTTCCCTAACTGACATGACTCGCACTGAAACAAATGTGTCCCTACACCAGATACTATATGTCTGAGCTTCTCAGAAGATGGGTGTCCAAGTCTGTAGTGTCACTGTAAAGCCGAAACAGATGAAGATCAAGTTGAAGCTAACGCCACATTGTCCACCTTTTTCAGATAGTCTAGATAATACAATCCATCAGATCCTTCATGCCCCCCACCAATCTTCATCCTCCTGCAAAGGTCCTGAAAAACACATGAACCAGGTAAAAAAGTGAGACTGCAGATCAGGCTACGCACAGCTTTGCTAACAGATAATAAATTGAGCGGAAATCAAGGTACATATAGGGCCGATTTTAACAGAAATTCAAAAACAATGTCTCTAATCCCAGAAACAGGAGACTTGGAGCCATCAGCAAGCATAACAAAAGAAGGAGATATCGGTCGAGATAAACTTTTAAAAAGAGACCAATTCCCTGATATATGAGATGAAGCACCCGAATCAATAACTCATTTGGTATTACCAGTACTAGATGAGGGTGCACTGAGGAAGGCAGTATCACAACCAGAATAAGTAGCAGCATGCGATCCAGACGCGGCTCCAGAAGATGACCCAGTACGCTCAAGCAGTAGACGCTCCACCTCAGCACGGATGAAGTCGACAGTAGTCGAACTGGATGCATCAGTATCAGTAGACTGTGGCACTACCTCAGTGGTAGTATGAGTATCAGAAGCTGCATTAGCCCAGGCAGGCTTTCCATATTTCTCCCAGCATTTCTCTTCAATATGATTAGACTGGCCACAGAAGTTGTAGATGCGTTGACCAGTCTGAGGACGTGTAGCAGCAGGAGGTCCAGAAGATGCTCCACGACCAGAAGAGTTCCTCCCCCTTCCAGCACCAAGAGGGGGACGAGTGTCGTGAGACCGGCCGCGTCCACGGCCACGACCACGACCAGACATCGCAGCAAGTGCAGTGGAATCGCCAGTATCAGTAGATGTCCCAGATGAGGATGCAGGCAGCCGTTGTAGACGTTGAAAAGCACTCTATAGAGTAGATAGTAGATCACTGGCCAGAATCTAATCCACAACCCCAGCATATGAGTCAGGTAAGCCACACAAGAACTAGACTACTTGCAACTCCTGGCGTTGACGTTGCATAGTAGCCAAATCAGGACACAAGAATTGGTAGGCCTCCAATTCCCCCATCCCTTGAAGGCAGAAAAGTAGTCAGTAAGATCAGATCCCAAGAAGGACAGACGACTGAGCTGTTTGTTAATATCAAACACTTTCTTTGGATTCTGACTGTGTGAGTAGGTACTAGCAAGTTCATCCCACATCTGCTTGGCAGTCTGCAGGTATAATAGGGTGACACTAATTTTTGTCTCACTACTATTCAGAATCCACGCCATAACAGTAGAATCATCTTTAACCCAGTCATCATATGCTTTAACATCTTTGGAGTCGACAGTTGTAGCAGGCACAGGAGGTGGATCACGCGTCAAATGTGACAATTTCCCTTGAGATTTAACATAGATCTGCATGAAACACACTCAGTGCTGGTAGTTTCTCCCATCCAGTTTAACAGTGGTAACTTGACGACGCAGATCCTCGTGTGAAGACGCCACAGCAGGCAGATCACCAATTGCCGACAGAGAGAAAAAACACGTAGGCACAGGCAGAACACAACCACCTAGTTCCTCAACTAGGCGGCAGTAGGCACAGATAGAAGACTGGACAGACCAGTTACATACGGGCTACGCCGCGGCGCAGCAGAAAACCCAGTGGCTGAACGGCCTACACGGGCAGGCAGAAAAATAGATCCGAAGGTGCCCTTCAGTCGAGATTCAAGCCACCGGACAAGCACGTGCAGATCGGAGCCCGGCGGCTGCCGCGCGGGGGGGGGGGGTCGGGAGGAAAGAGAGAGAGGGAGGGAAGGGGAAGAGCGACGACTCTGGATCTAAGCCTGCTCTGGTACCATGAGAACAGAGAAATTAGAGAACGTAGGGTTACACAATGTGTGTACCCTGATATTTATATAAGTGGTACAATTACAATGAGGTCCATATAGAAATGTAAAATAACAGAACAGTAAATAAAGACACATATAAATAAGGACATATATGAACAATAATCCCATATAGTTCAGTTTCCATGTGAACACAGCACATTGAAATCGTCTATGGTTATATTTGAAATTTAGACACAGCCAAGAAAGTTCAGATACCTCATGTGAGAACTACAAAGCGACTGGCAGTTTTTTCCACAAACCTTTACCCCCGATATAGTTCAAGACGTGATTTGCAAGTTGGGAATCACAATGTTTATACTCTTGGTTGAGATACAAGAATTAGAAAACAGAGTTGTTTTGTTTATTAGTGGTCTTTTTCTGACTTTTTTTATTCTAATGGAGTTGTACTGCAATTTACCCTTGTTTAAAACCCAAGAGGCCAAATGCAAGGAATCCAGTCATGTCTAACCAATGGCTGCGAGATGACTATGTAACAGACATATGTGATCAGAAAATTCTTAGGTAGATCAACCTTTAATTGAGTGGAAGTAAAAGATTTCATGTGGATTATAGAATAATCTTATATTACAACAATACTTACCTGTGAAATCTAGCTTCGAGTTCCGCACGGATCTCAGCTGTTAATGGAACAGAAGATCCGTCTTCATTGCAAAGAATATGAGAACACCTTGACATTAAACTTTCAGGTGCACCTTTTGAAAACATAATTTCCTGTTGCTTCCGGCTACATAGCACACTCATCATTTTTCGATCACGGGAAAAATCCAACAAAGAAACCTAGAAAATGGCGTTGGCTGCTGTTAGATAAAGCTGAATAATTTTTGGTCTAAAGGAACAGAACTAGCTTATAATTTTATGTACACCTGAGTCAATTACACTCGAAAAGCCATATACACCTCCGTCATAACAATTATTAAAGGGGTTCAAGAAAAAAGGGTGGCATGTCAAGTTAAGAGCTTGTCTATGAGTAGTGAACGTAGGACAACCATATAGTGCCAAGTCAAATAGGGTTATAGACTTAAAAAAACGTATAGCCGGACAAACATTGAGAAGTAGGAATGTTTTTACGCTTCTACAACAGGTACTAAGTTTGATTATGCTGGCGCATTTTATATTGTACAGCATACCTGTTTCATTTTGTACTAACACAAAACAACTTGTTAACATGGGCTTGGAAAATATGAATTGACCAGTATGTATGAGACAGAAAAGTTATTACAGAGCAACTGAAACTAGAATAGTTTACAGGTGAAGTTCAAGGCTGTACAGAATAAAACCCCTCGCCTTTAGTTTTTGGTGCTTAAGTGATGGTTGAGTTTAGTCATTGGTGTTGTCCTTATCATCTGTCTCCTCATCTGTTGTTTACCACTAAGTACTTTTCCTGTATTAGTGGGAGCTGTTTGAGGGTTCAAGTCAGACAAGCTTCTGTGACTAATCTGAAAACATCAACCGGATTCATTTGCTTGGTCCTCCTAGGCAGTTTCCTGGTCATGAGAAGACGAGTGGAGTCACCAAGCCCTCAGCCTCCTGTTCTCATCAGTCAGTCAGAAGCAGAGGCAGAGGACGAGGGGTAGGTCTTTTCCTGCAGAATCAGGTCAAGTCACCAATCAAACCACAAGTCTAGTCAAGTCAAGTCATCAGCCTTCCTCCACAAAAGATGAGTGGAAGGGAGGGGAATGGAGGTGAAAGTCAGAGCAGAAAGTAAATGTTCTATCAAAATTATAACATATCTTGTATGTGTCCTAGTAGGGTTTTTTTTTTGTGTGTGCGCAACACTGTCACCAGTACTCAGCATTACCTATGTATGCTAGTTGTTTTGCTCCTAACATGTTGGGCTAAGTTTTCGGGACACTCAAGCGCCTGTCACATGTGTCCTATGCGCATAGTCACAAATTCGGTATTCGGGATACGTACGGCCAAGTTGAAAAATTCGGAAATCGGGAATTATGCGGAAAATTCGGATAAAAATCGGTCAACGTACGGTAAAAGTTCGGTCAACTATTCGGAAAAAAGTCGGCAAAAAAGCGGAATATATATATATATATATATATAATATTATATATATATATATATATATAAACCCACACATAATGATTGAAAATGACTCTGATTACTCTAATATTGGAAGAAGGGGAAGAAGTGGGAGCAGCAGGCACAAATCAGGGAAGAAAGGGGGAGAATGGAGGAGAAAGATGGAGCGTACATGTAGAATGTCGAGGGTTACTCCTCCTGGTGTGTCGAGGGATAGAGGAGGAAGGTTGGACGGTTTAGTGGAACCCTGCTACAAGTTAAAAAGGACGTGGAAAAAATAAATGTGAAGCAAAAGTACAGAACTGTTTAAAACGGCAAAAAAACGTATTAAACGTGTTTAAAACGCAATACGCGAATAAAACACGAATTAAACGCGTTTAAAACGTATTATTCGGTTTGGAGTTTAAAACGGCCGTCATATACGTCACGTGAATAATACGCGTTTTTTCAAAAAAAGGGAGTATATTGTGACTATGCCTATGCGCACCAAAACCATCAACCAAAACCCCCTCCCACCACCAGCTGTATCCCACTCCCCCCAGTCCTGCTGCTACTTAAAAACCTGCAACCGGATTTGGAAATGTGTCCCTGCAGCTCTGCTTTAGGCATGCACTGTTGTGCCACTTACCAGCAACGCGACAGGCTCGGCAGTTTCGATGGTATTTTTTTTTTTTGCAAATTCATAAAACTCCCCCCAACGAAATTCTGTCTTCCCTCCAAAAACAAAGCCCTTTCTTCTACCTCTGCTAGCGGCATTTGACCCCTAGAAATGGTTCATATGTGCCTAGAAATAATAAGTATGCACCGACAAATTGTGCATACGCCTACTAGCCAAACACCATGCACATGCTACTTTATGTGCTTGTACGCCTATCAGACATGAATACGCACCCACTAATAGTGAATATGTGCCCATTAATAGTGAATAGGCACCTACAAAGAGTGTACACGCGCCTACTAGTCGAACACCATGTGCATGCTAACTTATGTGCTTGTATGCATATCAGTCATGAAAATACACCCATTCATAGTGAATATGTGCCTTTAAATAGTGCATATGCGCCTACTGGTCGAACACCATGCACATCCTACTTTATGTGCTTATGCACCTATCAGTCATGAATATGGGCCCATTAACAGTGAATATGTGCCTACTAGTCGAATAATACAAAAACAACTCTATGTGCTTGTGCACCTTTTCTTTATGAATATGCGCCTATTAATAGTGACAACATGCCTGCCCACTAATAGTGAACATGTGTCTACTTTATGTGTATTTACGCCCAACAATATTGAATTTGTGCATATTAATGATGAATATGCACCTACTAATGGTGAATATGTGCCTACTAGTGGTGAATATTCGTCTACTTGATGTGTATTTGCACTCAATAATGTTGAACTCACACCTATTAATGGTGAATTTACACCTACTAATGGTGAATATGTGCCGACTAATGGAGAATATGTGCCTACTTTATGTGTATTTGCATCCATCGGTGTTGAATTTGTGCCTATTCATGGTGAATATGTGTCTACTAATGGTGAATATGCGCCTATAAATAGTGCATACGCGCCTACTTGTCAAACACCATGCACATGCTACTTTATTGCTTGTATGCATATCAGTAATGAATACACTCCAATTAATAGTGAATTTGTGCCTACAAGTAGTGCACATGTGTCTACTAGTCAAACACCATGCACATGCTACTTTATGTGTGTGTACGTCGTCATGAATATGCACCCAGTGATAGTGAATACCACGAATAGTGCACATGCGCCTATTGGTCAAACAAAAAAACAAGTTTATGTGTTTCTGCGCCTATTCTTCATGAATAAGCACCTATTAATAGTGAATACACGTCTACAAATGGTGCATACGTGCCTACTAGTCGAACACCATACACATATGTTGAACTCAGTGTTCAGAAAAGCGCTATTCGGTGTACAGGCGGACGGGGCACTGAATAGAGTATATGCGGTATGCGGGAGTATATGCGGGAGTATATGCGGTTTTGGATTTTTTTAATAAATTAATATATCTGTGTATATTTATATATCAGTCATATAGAATTATATATCACATTGAACAATTACATACAAGGACAACATAGAATGATTAATTAGAAGAAATGGAGAAGCAATATCATATAAATATTTAATTAGAAACAACAAAAATATCATATAAATTTCATTTCTTCAATTCCATGTATGTGTGTTTGGAAAAGCGGTGATTAAGCGGCTGCATAAGCGGGTAATCGGCCGCATAATCGGTCTTGTACCGATTATTGGTCCGCTTTGGCATATGCGGTGTGGTCCCCTGTCTGAACCGCTTAAGCGGCCGCATATGCGGTCGCACGGACCGATTTCCTGAACACTGGTTGAACTTATATATTCTTATGTTATTTATTTTGTGCTCCTTAGCATCTTGTCTTTCATCCCATATTGGTCTATAGTTAGTGACTCCTATCCTATATAAGGAGAGGGGTCTATGCTTGGATTTGTTATCTAAATAATACACTCCACCTGTTTTCCGATCAATAGAATGCCCTCGTCTGTCTTAAACAACCAAGTTCCATATAATTTTTTGTACCCTAAAGCTGGCTTATTTTCTATCCCACCTCAAATTTTCGGCAGTAATTGTTTTGTACGGAATCTTCAGACTGGTTTAAGAAAACTTGATCCAAGATCTACGAAGTGCATCTTCTTGGGATACTCAAGAACCCAGAAGGGGTACATATGTTATGACCCACGCGCTAAGAAATGGTTTGTTAGTGTGGATGTCGTTTTTGTTAGGATACACAGTATTTTTCTACTATGGGTTCAACTCTATCTAGGGAAATGGTCGTTGACACCCCTCTTCATGTTCCTCTTGAGCCGGATTATCTACAATCTATTGTTCCTGATGTCGCTCTCAAAGTTTACCAAAGACATTGCAAGACTACAACTCCTTCTATGGCCCCTCCTTCAGCCAAACTCACATCTTCATTAGCAGATCACGATGCCAATCAGGAATACTATGACTTTGATACTCCGATTAGCATTAGGAACGGGGTGCGCTCTTGTACTTTACGCCTTATAAGCAATTTATGTCCAGATGCTAATACTAGTTCAAGTTTTACAAATTTTACAATTGTTCTTTCCACTATTTGTGTTCCTTAAACTGCAGCTAAAGCCCTAAGACATCCTACTTGGCGTCATGCCAAGGAAGTGGAAATGGAGGCTCTACATACACAACAGACATGGAACTTAGTGGATGCTCCTGCTCATGTTTCATCTTGTAGGTTGTCGCTGGATCTTTACTAGGAAACATCAACCTGATGGAACGGTTGAAGGCCTTAAGGCTAGTCTTGTTGCTAAGGGCTACACAGACTTATGGCATGGATTGTTTTGACACTTTTTCACATATTGCTCGCCTTAATCCTGTTTGTATTCTCATCTCTGTTGTTGTCAATTAAAGTTGGCCTCTATTTCAACTTGTCGTTAAAAATGCTTTCTTACATGGTGAGTTGCATGAGGTGTATATAGAGCAACCTCCAAGATTTGTTGCTCAAGGGGAGTGTTCTAAAGTATGTTTCCATAAGAAAGCGATTTATGGACTAAAACAGAGCCCAAGAGTGTGGTTTGATAAATTAAGTTAGATCCTTGCTATATTTCACTTTTAATGCTAGCATTCTGATCATTTTGTTTTTGTAAAAAATACTTTTGTGGGAATAGTCATTCTGATTATGTATGTGGATGACATCATCCTTTCTGGGAGTGACCATCAGAGTATTCAGGATACAAAGGAGTATTTAAGAAAACACTTTATTACTAAAGATTGGGAAAATTGTGCTATGTTTTAGAATTGAAGTATTACAATCCTCTTCTGGAGTTTGTTTATCTCAGTGCAAATATGTTCTTGATCTTTCTACAAGAAATGGGCATGTTGGGTGCCAAGCCCGTCAGCACGCCTCTGGATCGCAATACCAATTGGGATGATGATTCATCTCCATCCTACCCTGATGGCAAGTAATATAGAAGACGTATAGGAAAGCTCATTTACTTGACTTTATACGAGTAGATATTACATCAATTGTTGGAGTTGTCAGCAAGGATCTTGATAAACCTCGACAATGTAATTGGGACAATGTGTGCCACATTCTCAAATACTTAGAAGGCTCTCCGGGAAAGGGTCTTCTATATAAAAAAATGGGCATTGCAAGATTACTGGTTTTTCTGACTCTAACTATGCCGACAGCAGAATTGATCATAGATTTACTTCAAGTTACCACACCTTGTAGGTGGTAAACTCGTCACTTGGATAAGTAAGAAGCAAATTGTTGTGGCTAGATCCAGTGTTGAAGCTGAGTATCCAGCCTTGGCTCATACTACCTGCTAGCTCAGGTGGGTTCAAGGCTTATTGAAGGAGTTTGGGGTCTGTGATTCTGAACTCTTGTCTATCTATTGTGATAATAAGGCATCTATCTTCATAGCTAGTAATCCCACTTTCTATGAGCACATCAAGCACATTGAAGTAGACTGTCACTTAGTCAACGAGTTTGTTCTATCCAGGCATATATCTACTCCATACATCAGGACTAAGGATTGGCTAGCTGACATCTTTACCAAACCACTACCAAAGACAAGATTCATCTCTATGGTGGACAAGTTGGGCATGCGTGATATCCATGCTCCAGCTTGAGAGGGTGTGTTTAACATATTTATTTTTATGTTATTTATTTTGTGCTCTTTTGTATCTTGTCTTTTATCCCATATTGGTGAACTTTGTAGTTAGTGACTCCTATCCTATCTAAGGAGAGGGTTTATGCTCGTATTTTTTATCTAAATAATACGATCTTATTCTATTCACAACATACTACTTTGTGTGCTTTTGCGCCTATTCTTCATGAATACACGTCTATTAATAGTGAATACGCCTATAATTGGTGCATAAGTTCCTACTATTTGAACACCATACATACTTTCACACACTAATAGTGAATTTGTGCCTACTTTGTGCATTTTGTGTCTGTTAGTGTTGAATCTGTGCCTAATAATGATAAATAGGTACCACCTTATGGTGAATATGTGCCTATTAATGGTGAATATGCACCTACTTTGTGTGTATTTGTACCCATTAATGTTGAATTCATGCTTACTAATGGTGAATATGCTCCTGCTAATGGTGAATACGCGCCTTCTTTATATGTATTTGCACCCATTGATGTTAAAATCAGCGCCTTCTGATGGTGAATACCCATTAATGTTGAATTCATGCTTACTAATGGTGAATATGCTCCTGCTAATGGTGAATACACACCTACTAATGGTGAATATGTGACTAATTTATGTGTATTTGTGCCACTAATGTCAAATTCAAGCCTATTAATGGTAAATAGACGCCTACTAATGATGAATATGCACCTAGTAATTTTCAATTGACCTCGTTTTTTCTAGGTATATGTGCATGTTTTAGCTCCTTACTCGTGTGTGGTTACACCTATTTATGTTGAATTCACTCCTACTAAAGGTGAATGTGCGCCTACTAATGGTGATTGTGCACCTACTAATGGTAAATGAGTGCCTACTTCGTGTATTAACACCCATTAATATTGAGTTTGCATATTAATCGTCAATATGCACCTAGTAATGGTGAATATGTGCCTACTAATGGTGAATGTGTACCTAATTTGTGTATTTACACCCATTAGTGTTGAGTTCGAGTCTATTAATGGTGAATACACGCCGACTAATGGTGGATACGCACTTATTTATGGTGAATACGTGCCTATTTTATGTGCACTTGATTCCATCAATGTTGACTTTGTGCCTATTAATGGAAAATAGACACCTACCAATGGTGAATATGCGCCTACTAACAATGAATATATGTCTACTATATGCCTGTCATTTTATTACACCTTACAAAAATCATCTTCACTTCCCTCCATTACTTCCCTCATCACTCACTTCCCTCCATTACTTCCCTCATCACTTCTCCCATTTTGTTATTTTTTCCTCACAGAAATAATCATCACTTCCCTCATCATTGTTCTCCTCTCCCTCCACTACTACCCTCATCTTTCCACATTACTTTTCTCCCCATTTTTCTCCTCTTTTTCCATTACTTCCCCCATCATTTTTCTCCTCTCCCTCTATTACTGCCCTCCTCTCTTCTTTCACCATTACTTCCCTCCTTTTTTCCCAGTACTATCCTCCTCATTTATCTTCACTCACTCCTAAACAAGTGGATATTCACCTTCTCCTACTTTTTCTCTCTCTCCTACCAGTACACCTGCGGCAGCAGCAGAATGCATTCAATGTGCCTGCAACAGCTGCAGGCAAATGGGTCCACCAACCCCCTCAAACCACCACCAGCCTGGCCAGCCTTGCACAAAACCAACTCCCGCTGCACATAACAGCCGCGCCAAGAGGGACCGCGCGTGACTAAATCATTTTCGTAATATATAACTTAACCTGCCATCTATGTGCACGTTCATCTTCAGACACAGCCATCACTGTGGTTGTATCTCGCCCATACAAGAGTTTTAACCATTCAATGATGCTAGCTCTAGTTGTTGCTCAAGTGGTAGCCAATTCAGCATGTAGCCATCTATGTTCTAGTCAGTAGGAAAATAAACACTTGCAGCAGCACATGCTCAATAATAGAAGGTTGGATCTTCTCATTTTCACCGATTTAAAGCAATAAGGTTATGTTTCTACCTAGTGCAGCCTTTCTGGTGCGCCTACACTGCTATCTATTGATCCACAAGTGGTGTCTCGTGTTGGGGTTATATTTGACACACCTTCATTCGCAGCGTAAATTTTGATGGTGTAGTTACAGCTCCTGAATAAGGATTTCAGTTGCACCACTATTGCAGCTCAAAGTGGCCACATGTGTCTTTAGTTATCACTTATCAGTCAAGGGGGAAGTGAGCTTTGAGTTAGTAGTGTATCACAGGAAGTTACCTTTTTGTTCTGTTCTGGCCTGCCTTTATTTTTCCTATGGACCTATTCTTCTTGTTGGGTCTTTAAGTGCTCTGAAAGTGCGAATTGGGCAGGATTGCTCCTAAGGTCTATTTCGTTTGTCGGTCTTGAGTGTTTCACAAGTACCAGATGCTCAAGGTTGTCTTCAATGCTCTAGAGTTTACATAGAGAACATGTGTTAAGACTGAAGAGTAAATCATATATATGTGTGTGTGTGTGTATATATATATATATACACATATACACATATACATATATATATACATATATACACATACACACACGAGTTTTTTTTCCAAAAACCCCACATTTTCACATAAATTTCAGATCCCTCCGCCCCCACTTTTGACAAATCTTAATAAACCACTTAAATCCAAATAAACCAGATGCTCAAGGTCTATTTCGTTTGTCGGTCTTGAGTGTTTCACAAGTCCCAGATGCTCAAGGTTGTCTTCAATGCTCTAGAGTCTAGATAGAGAACATGTGTTAAGACTGAAGAGTAAATCATATATATATGTGTGTGTGTGTGTGTATATATACACACACATATACACATATACATATATATATGTATATATATACACATACACACACGAGTTTTTTTTTTTCAAAAACCCCACATTTTCACATAAATTTCAGATCCCTCCGCCCCCACTTTTGACAAATCTTAATCATCATCATCATCATCTAAGCCTCAATCCCAACTATGTTGGGGTCAACTACATCGATCCTTTGTTTCCATTCAGCTCTATCATGGGCCATATTCTGATTGAGATGTAGAGATTCAAAATCTCTCTTTATAAGCTCATCCCATGTTAATTTAGGCCTTCCTCTTCTTCTATTTATAGTGTTTGGCTCAATAGCATTGCTTCGTATAGGCGCACTAGTAGGTCTGCGTTGCACATGTCCTTACCATCTGAGTCGGCCCTCACGCAACTTGTCCTCAATGCTCGCCACCCCCACTTTATTCCTGATATAGTCATTTCTCAAACGATCTTTTCTTGTCTTCCCACACATCCATCTCAGCATATGCATTTCAGCCACGTTCATCTTGTTGAGACCTTGTTTCTTCACCGCCCAACATTCACTCCCATAGAGCATGGTTGGTCGCATAGCTGTTCTATAAAACTTACTTTTTAACCTGAGAGGGATCTTCTGATCGCATAAAACTCCAGTTGCACTCCTCCATTTCAACCATCCTGCAGTGATCCGGTGACAAACATCATTTTGGACATCCCCGTCTATTTGAATAATAGAACCTAAGTAACGAAATTTGTCACATTTTGGTATATCTACTCCGTCCAACTTGGCTCCATCATTCACACTGCGAGATTGGCTGAAATTGCAATGCATATACTCAATTTTGCTCCTACTAATCATCCATCCATTTGATTCCAATGTCTTTCTCCAACATTCAACTTTATCATTCAATCCATCTTTTGTTTCGTCAATCAAAACAATATCATCAGCAAATAACATACACCAAGGAATATCATCCTGAACATAAGGAATATCATCCTGAACATAAATCTTAATAAACCACTTAAATCCAAATTTCAGAACATAAGGAATATCATCCTGAACATAAATTTCAGATCCCTCCGCCCCCACTTTTGACAAATCTTAATAAACCACTTAAATCCAAATAAACCACATATACCGTTACCAGTCCTTAACAAGTTACGCTTGGTCTGTTTGGTTTTCTTTTGTTTTCTCCATCACGTTTTCTTAGGCATGTCTTCGGCTGGCAAAACAGACCCGACCCAACCCAGCTCACGCGAGGTTGAGTTTACCATTGTTTGACCCAACATGGAATTGATCCAGGCCGGGAAAACTCAGAAATCTATATCCGGGTTCATATGTATAGCCCGGTAAACCTGGAAGACCCAAATATCACGTGATCTGTATATATTTTATGGCATAAATATCATTTCCAGTATGTGTTGTCACCAGCATACGGCATATCTGATGTATATCAGAGACGAGAGTGTGAAATTAATTAATCATGTGCACAACAGCACAACACATATGTACATGCATACAAACATGTAGGTGCTAGTAAATTTTGAGACTATTATTTCTGTATACGGGTCTAAATAAATTTGGTATTAGTGGAGTGGAGGTGCTGAAGCATATTTCCAGGTTTGGCGGATAAGCTGGGTCCAAAACTGCGGAAAAAGTAGTCGGGTTCAGGTCAGCAACTCAAGATATGGAATTAGTTTTGGGTCGGGATCCTGCATTTTAGGCCACCCCTATCTATGTCAATGTCACCTTTGTCTCTGAACACGACTGACCATGTATGAACTACAGAATGACAATTTTGGGAGCAAGTTATAACAAAATAGCTTTTGATACTGCTTCTAGCCAGTTGGTTATGAGTTATAATTTAGACATAACTAGGTGGTGATATCCCCACAAACGAGTATTGGCACTGACACAAGCTTGATGGGTTCAAGGTCCAAATGTTGAATAGACAACCAAATCGACTCTTATTTAGTCATTGAAATTAGAACCCAAACTTGAACCCTTTTATCAAATATTCGACTCAAACTATCTTTTGCTAACGTTAACTAGATCCATTCAGAACTCAGTATCTCCTCATGAGTGTTCAAAACTGGTTCGAAATTTCTGGACCAACAAGTCACCCAAGCTAACCGCCCATCTTGTCAACTGTCAAGTTGATTGGTTAACACATTGTGCATACATTGGAAAAATTACAAATATAACTAATGTACAATTATTTTGCAATGTTTTATAGATACATGTAAGTAGACGATTAAAAGAAACTTGATCCAATACCACCGGAATGGAGCTTGCATTAACATATCAGTTAATATACTCAAAGTTAGTGGTTATGCTATGAGCCACTAAGTCATGGAAGTTGCGATTATAATTGTGAGTACTTATGTGTTACCTGCATACGTTTTAGATATAAACTTGTACAAGATTTTACGTTATACTATACAAACAAGTTACCCTAGCTAATTACCCATTTTGTCAATTGTCAAGTTGATTGGTCAATAACGTGTGCATACATTGGAAAAATTATGAATATAACAACTTATCTATAATACATTTTGCAATGTTTTATAGATATATGTAAGTAGGCGGCAAAGAAACTTGATCTAACACCACCCGGACAGAGCTGACAGGATCATATTAGTTAACACACTCGAAATTCATGGTTATGCTATGAGCCAATAAGTGGTGGAAGTTGCAGTTATACTCACGAGTACTCATGTCTTACCTGCATACTTTTTTAGATATTCTAAAATAATAAATGGTTTTGTATTAGATGATCAAAAACGATTACAATGGTCTCTCTTTTATAGGGCAAGAGAGTTAAGAATATTCTAGAGTTCAGAAAATTTTCTAAAAATATGTAATGAGGAATAAAATAAAATGGGCTAACAGTCTAAACAAATCTAAGGTCCATAACACAATAAGCCCAATAAAATATATATACTAATACTCCCCCTCAAGCTAGAACATAGATATCAATCATGCCCAGCTTGGCCATCAGAATACTGAATCTGGTCTTCGGAAGAATTTTGGTGAAAATGTCTGCAACTTGATCTGATGTAGGTGTATAAGGTGTAGAGATCTGACCCGATAAGACAGCTTCCCGAACTAAGTGGCAATCAACTTCAATGCGTTTAGTGAAGGTGGGATTGTTGGCAATAAAAATTGTTGCTTTGTTGTCACAGTGCATAGGAATAGGTTTAGCATCAGAGATACCAAAATCTTTCAGAAGACCTCGTACCCAGAAAAGTTCGCAGGTAGTGTGAGCCATGGCTTGATACTTCGGTTTTGCACTTGAGTGAGCAACTACAGTTTGCTTCTTACTTTGTCAGGTGACCAAGTTACCACCTACAAAAGTACAGTAGCTAGATTTAGATCTTCGATCTATCTTGCTTCCAGCATAATCCAAATCAGAATATCCAGTAAGGTTAAAGTGACCATGTTTCTTGTAAAGCAGGCCTTTTCCAGGAGAACTTTTCGAATACTTCAGAATATGGAAGATAGCATCCCAGTGACATTGTCTGGGTTTATCCAGATATCTACTAACTAGTCCAACAGCAAAAGTGTATCAGCCCGAGTGATAGTAAGATATATAAGTTTCCTGACCATTCTGTGATACTAATGATGGTCAGGATAAGGAGAACTCTTGTCATCCCAGATAGTGTTGGGATCCAAGGGAGTACTAGCAGGCTTGGCCCTAAGCATTCCTATTTCAGATAGGAGATCCAAAACATATTTGTGTTGAGATAAACATAGACCATAGGATGATCGAGAGACTTCAATGCCCAAAAAATATCGCAATTTGCCTACATCATTTTTAACAGTGTTTTCCAAGTAAGATTTAGTAGTTTGGATGCCTGCAGAATCACTACCAGATAAGATGATGTCATCAACATAGACAATCAACACTACAAGACCAGAGGTAGTTTTCTTAATAAACACCAAGTTATATGACTGAGAACGACGAAAGTCGAACTTTTGCAGAATGGAGCTCAGCTCATCAAACCAGGCTCGAGGACTTTGCTTAAGACCATAAATTGCTTTGTGCATGCGACAGACCTTCGAGGACTCCCCCTGACTAACAAATCCAGGAGGTTGCTCCATGTATACCTCCTCATGCATATCACCATACAGAAAGGCGTTTTAACATCGAACTGAAATAAAGGTCAATTAAAATTAACTGTCACTGAAATAAGAACACGAACTGAATTCAGACGAGCAATGGGAGAGAACGTCTCAAAGTAATCAACTCCATATGTTTGAGTGTAGCCTTTGGCTACCAGATGAGCTTTGAGTCGCTCAATTGTGCCATCAGGTTGATATTTGACTGCAAAAATCCATCTGCAACCAACTGGCGAACAATCAGTGGGTGCATCAACCAAATCCCAAGTGTGTCGATTAGTGAGAGCCTACATTTCAATTACCATGGCTTGACGTCATTCTGGATGCTGAAGAGCCTGGGTAGCATTTTTAGGAATAGAAACAGCAGAAAAGGCAGAAGTGAAATTTGCAAAATTGGTGCTCGTTAGCAGTAGTGCATATTCCCAATTGGATTTTGAGTGCAAGACCGAGTTCCTTTGGGTAAACTGATAGGAATATCCAAGTCAAAAAATACCTGAGGTGTTGGCGAATCTACTGACGAGGATGCAGGAGTTGGAGGGGTCATGGAGGGAGTGGTGCCTTCGGTCTTCTTTGATAAACCTTCAAAGGAGGAGCAGGTGCAACTGTGGGCAGTATCAACTGGCAGAGGTAACGGAGATTATGTAATTAAATCAAGTGTGAACTGTGAAGGCAGATCCAGCAGAAGAATAGAATAACATCAGCAGAAGCCATCCACTTCTTGGTAAGCAAATCATAGCAGTGGTATCCTTTTTGTGTCCTAGAGTACCCCAGGAAAATGCACTTGGTAGTACGAGGATCCAGTTTAGTAAGGCCAGGACGTAGATTTTTAACAAACATGTACTCCCAAAAATATGAGGCGTGGTAAAGAGGTGTGTCAGGGTATAGAATTTGAAAAGGGACTTGGTTGCCCAAAACAGAAGAAGGTTGTGACAGAGTCAGAAATTTCAGAAAGCTCAGGGTTGCACAAAGTGTGCACCCTCATATATATAATACTGAGAGAATTACAGAGAGGTCCACATATAAAAGAGAAATAACAAAACAAATAACAGGTTATGTAAAACAGGAAATATATAATGTAACACTCCCCCTCTAGTTGGAGCATAGATGTCAATCATGCCCAACTTGTCCATCAGTGTGCAAAACAGTGTTTTTAAAACTGAACTGGACCGGACGGTCCGACCGGTGAACCGGTAGCTGACCGGTCCGGAAGCCTAAAAAACCGGTAATGTGTCTTATTCTGGTCCAACCGGTCAGAAATACGGTCCAACCGGTCCAACCAGCCGGTCGGACCGAACTGGATTGAACCAGTGGTTCAAAGAGAAGAAAAAACAGAAGGTAGAATACATATAGGAATTTACATATATGTATATACATATGGTATATATATGTATATACATATGGTATATATATGTATGTATTTATTTATTTATATAGAAAATATACATATAAGGTAGAATACATATATGTATATGTATATATGTATAAATATAAGTATATTTGTATATACGCATATATATATATATATATATATATATATATATATATATATATATATATATATATATATATATATATATATATATATATATATATATATATATATATATATTTGTGTGTGTGTGTGTGTGTGTGTGTGTGTGTGGTGTGTGTGTGTGTGTGTGTGTGCATAATAATATATATGTATACCGGTGGTTCAAAGAGAAGAAAAAACAGAAGGTAGAATACATATAGGAATTTACATATATGTATATACATATGGTATATATATGAATGTATGTATTTATTTATATAGAAAATATACATATAAGGTAGAATGCATATATATATATATATATATATATATATTTATATTTATATATATTTATATGTATATATGTACAAATATAAGTCTATTTGTATATATGCATATATATATGTATGTGTGAATGTATGTGTATATCTACATAATAATATATATGTATACATATATATTTATATACATACATATATATAATGTATATATATATATATATGTGTATGTATACATTTGCACAACAATATATATGTATACACACACACATATATTTATATATATATATATATACAATGTATATATATTTAAATATATATATATATATATATATATATATATATTTATATGTGTGTATATATACAAAATATATATAAATAACTTGTACAGTTCAACCGGTTTGACCGGTCCGACCTCTAATTGCCTTTTATCATGGTGACCGGTTCGGTTTTTTCGGTTCAAATATTTTTTTATGTCATGCTGACATCATTTCCGGTCCAACCGGTTCAACCACTCCGGTTGAACCCGACTCAATCCGGTCTGAGTCAGTATCGGTCCGACCACCGGTTCGGTTCTGAAAACATTGTACAAAACTGTTTCTTCGCCGGCAGCTTGGTGAAGATATCAGCAACTTGATCTTCTGATCTCGTGAATGGAGTGCATATCTTGCCAGCAAGAATAGATTCTCTGATGAAGTGGCAGTCAACTTCAATGTGTTTGGTGCGCTCATGATAGACAGGATTATTTGCAATGAAGATAGCGGCTCTGTTATCACAGTGCATAGGAATGGCTGAAGAAGACTCAATCCCAAACTCTTTCAGAAGAGAACGCACCCACAGTAACTCACAGGCAGTATGGGCCATAGCCCTGTACTCAGCTTCAGCACTAGATCTGGCAACAACATTCTGTTTCTTGCTCCTCCAGGTAACAAGATTGCCTCCTACAAACGTACAGTAACCGGAGGTAGATTTTCTATCAACTTTGTTGCCTGCATAATCAGAATCAGAATACCCTTCAAGAACACAGTGCCCATTCTTTTTATAATGAAGTCCCTTGCCAGGCGACTTTTTCAACTATCTCAGAATGTGACATACAGCATCCCAGTGACACTGTCTGGGTTTGTCAAGGTACCTGCTAAGAAGACCCACTGCAGTAGCAATATCAGGACGAGTAACAGTCAAATAAATCAATTTACCAATCAACCTCTTGAATTTTTTATGATCAGCAAACACAGAAGAGGAATCATCATCCCAATTCATATTGGGATCTAGAGGAGTATCTGCAAGTCTTGCTCCAAGCATACCAGTCTCCTGCAGAATATCAAGAACATACTTTCTCTGAGAAAGCACCAGGGCATTAGAGTTTCTAGAGACCTCAATGCCAAGAAAATACCGAAGTCTGCCCAAATCTTTTGTAGCAAAGTGCTTGCCCAGATGATCTTTGGTAGCCTGAATACCAAGAGAGTCGCTGCCAGAAATAATAATGTCATCAACATATACAATCAGAACAGTAATACCTGATGAAGTCTTTTTTGTAAACACAGAGTGGTCAACCTGTGACCTCAGAAAACCAAAATCCATCATGATCCTGCTCAGCTTATCAAACCAGGCACGAGGACTCTGCTTGAGCCCATAGATAGACTTCTTAAGCCTGCATACTTTGTGAGACTCCCCCTGAGCAACAAACCCAGGAGGTTTCTCCATATACACCCCTTCCTGCAATTCACCATACAGAAAAGCATTTTTCACATCAAGCTGCAGAAGAGGCCAATTCAGATTCACATCAACACATAGGAGAATCTTGACAGAGTTAAGGCGAGCAACAGGAGAAAAGGTCTCAAAATAATCAATGCCATATGTCTGAGTATAGCCCTTAGCAACCAACCGTGCTTTCAACCTCTCAACCGTACCATCAGGTTGATATTTTACGGCATATACCCACCTGCAGCCCACAGGCTTACACTGAGGAGGTGGATCCACCGGCTCCCAAGTGTCTCTGTCAGTAAGAGCAATCATTTCTTCTTTCATAGCAGATGCCCAAGCAGTATTTTTCAATGCATCCTGAACATTCTTAGGTACAGCCACAGCAGATAAAGCATATACAAAATTACTAGATTGAGTATTCAGATGAGCAGTAGACACAAACTGAGCAATGCTATGAGAAGTGCAGGAACGAGTACCCTTTCTGAGTGCAATAGGTATGTCAAGGTCAGAATGTACCTCAGGTGCAGCAAAACCTTATGGAGGAGAAGATTGGTTGTCTTGGGGGGGGGGGGGGGGTACTTGTGTAGAAGGTGCTCTATTCCTGCGCTGATAAACAATAAGAGGAGGATCTAGATTTTCAGTATTCACAGTGTTAGTAATGTCAGGTACATAGTCAGAAATAACAGGCAAAGGAGGGGCAAGAATGTCTGTGTGCAAGCTCTCCTACTGAAGAATAATACGGTGTATCTTCAAAAAAGACAACATCACTACTAGTGAACCATTTCCTTGTACTGGGATTATAACACCTGTAACCCTTTTGAGTTCTAGAATAGCCCAAAAAAATGCATTTAGCAGCTCGAGGAGACAACTTATCAGAAGTAGGTCCAAGTAACCTGACAAAGCAGGTACAGCCAAAAATTCTAGGAGGCACAGCAAACAAAGAAGTCTCAGGGTGCAGAACCTGTATAGGAATCTTATTTCCAATAACAGACGATGGCATTCTATTAATCAGAAAACACGCAGTTAAAATAGCCTCAGGCCAATAGGAGCGAGGCACATGAGAATGCATCATGATCGTCCTGGTAACTTCTAATAAGTGTCTATTTTTCCGCTCAGCGACACCATTTTGTTGTGGGGTATAGGCACAGGAAGTCTGGTGTAGCGTACCAACAGATTTACAGAAAATCGCCACTTCTTGCTTAACAAATTCTAAAGCATTATCGGTGCGGAAAACTTTAACAGGCAAACCAAACTGCGTTTTGATTTCAGCAAAAAAATACTTGATAGTAGAAAGCACTTTGGTCCTACTTTTCAATAGAAACAACCAAGTAGTCCTAGAAAAATCATCAATAAATAGAATGAAATACTTGTAACCAGACAAACTTGGTACATGGCATGGGCCCCATACATCAGAGTGAACTAAATCAAAAATGTTTTTACTACTCACAGTACTACATCTAGGATACACAGCACGAGTTTGTTTTCCCAGCTGACAAGATTCACACTTAAAATTACAACTGCCAATATCAGAAACTAAATGACGCAGCTTCTCTGACGATGGATGTCCCAGCCTGTAGTGCCACTGCAGTGCAGAAACAGAAGCCGATAAAGCAGATACCACAACAGCTTTCTCTGATCTCGAGAACTGGTCCAGGTAATATAGCCCATCAGCACCTTCATACCCCCACCAATCTTCGTCCTCGTGCGAAGGTCCTGAAAGATACATGAACCAGGAACAAATGTCAGGCTACATTTTAAACTTCGTAAAATTTTGTTGACTGATAATAAGTTCAGAGGAAATCTAGGCACATATAAGGCAGACTTGAGCCAAAACTGAGACATAATGTCGCCGACTCCAAAAACCGAAGACTTTGAGCCATCAGCAAGCATAACAGATGAGTTACGGGCAGGTTTAGATAAAGATTTAAACAGAGATCTATTGCCAGAGATATGTGCAGAGGCATAAAAATCTATCACCCATTTTGTATTACCAGAAGTAGATGGTGAGGAGGAACTCAGGAATGCAGTATCATAACCAGAGTATGCAGCATGTGCTCCACTAGTAGAAGCAGCAGTCGAAGAGCCAGCACGCTCAAGGAGACGTTCCACCTCAGCACGAATGTAGTCTGCGGTCGCTCCCGCAGTCTCTGGCGCAGGCGTCGGAGTAACACCCTCAAAAGCAGCAGAAGATGAATCTGCAGCAGCATTGGCCCAAGCCGGTTTACCATACTTTTCCCAGCACTTTTCTTCAATATGGTTAGACCGGCCACAGAAGGTACACACGCGCTGTCCTTGCTGAGGACGCGCAGCAGCAGGAGGTGGGGCAACAGAAGGGGCTCCTCGTCCAGCACCAGGTCCACGTCCCCGTCCTGCACCCAGGGGAGGACGGCCATCAGTGGAACGGCCACGACCACGGCCACGCCCGGCCCAAGCAGCCAGGGCAGTAGAATCTCCAGTCTCAGTAGGAGGAGGCGGTGTCGATGACGGAAGGCGCTGGAGGTGCTTGTAGGCACTCTGCAAGGTAGGAAGCGGATCACTCGCCAAGATCTGATCCACAACGCCAGCATATGACTCTGGCAAGCCACTCACAAACTGGATCAGCTGTAGTTCCGCCCGATGTTTCTGCATAGTCACCAGATCAGTAGACAGCGGGTGGTAAGTCTCCAACTCACCCCACAGGCCGGTGAAGGTGGAGAAGTAGGCGGAGATATCAGATCCCGTGAATTGGAGTCACCCCAGTTGCTTGGTTATGTCAAAGACCTTTTTGGGATTCTGACTGTGAGAGTAGGTACTGGCGAGCTGATCCCACATCTGCTTCGCCTAGGTAGCCGAAGTAAAGTAACATTGATCTTCTCAACAGCACTGTTGAGAATCCATGTCATCACAGTCGAGTCTTCACGGACCCAATCATCAAAAACTTTGACGTCCTTTTCATCTGTGTTCTCTGCAGGCTGAGGCGGACCAGTGCGGATCAGATGAGAATACTTCCCTTGCGATTTGGCATATATCACAAAGGAGCACACCCAAAGCTAGTAATTGGGTCTGTCAAGTTTAACAGTGGTCACTTGACGGCACGATTCTCTTCCGAAGTCATCTCCAGAAGACGCCATGAGGATAGGCAGGAAGGCAGGTACAGGCAAGCAGGCACAGGCAGGAGACGGACTACACCGTCAGGCAGGTAGAAGAAGGCACAAAATCACCACGGACCTCTCACATACGAACTACGCCTAAGCGTAGCAGGAAACCCAGAGGTCGAAGCCTACACGGGCAGGCAGGCACAGACGAACACGAACAGACAACTGTCCCTTAGACGAACAACTCTCCGATCTCCACCTGAAGATGAAACTAGTCCAGATCTACAGGCGGCTCAGTGGTCCCGTAGAAGACGGCGGCCCGGCAGTGCGCCTGGTGTGTGAACAACAACCAACGAGGGTGGTGTCGCTCAAGCACTAGCGACGCACCGAGCCAGGAGGCGAGACGGGACCACGGAGATTGACGGGGATCGGCGCCGGAACTGTGGAGGGAGCTTTTGCTCCTGTCGGCGCGGCTTGGCGGACGGCGTCCCTGCGGGGAGGCCTGCGGCCCGCCGGTGGAGGCCAGCGGCGGCTGCTGCAGGCCGGCGCGCGGGCAGCGCAAGGCGTTGGCGGCGGTCGGAGGGCGGGGTGCGGCCGGCGGGAGTGGGGAGAGAGAAGGGAGGGAGGGAGGCAAAGATGGCTAGGGTTGAACCTGCTCTAGTACCATGTGACAGAGTCAGGAATTTCAGAAAGCTCAGGGTTGCACAAAGTGTGCACCCTCATATATATAATATTGAGAGAATTACAGAGAGGTCCACATATAAAAGAGAAATAACAAAACAAATAACAAGTTATGTAAAACAGGAAATATATAATGTAACAAAGGCATGCGGTTAATAAGATAACACGCAGTGGAAACAGCTTCCGGCCAAAAAAGTTGGGGAGCATGATAGTGAAATAGAAGAGTACGGGCAACTTCAAGAAGATGACGATTCTTACGTTCAGCAATGTCATTCTATTGGGGTGTGTACGCATAGGGGGTTTGGTGAATAGTACCCATTTTTTGACAAAAAAGGTTGACGGAGCTTTGCATGAACTCAAGGGCATTATCAGTACGAAATATTTTTATAGTTTTATGAGATATGTCATTTAACAAAAATAACCATGTGGTTCTAGATAAGTCATCAATAAAACTCATAAAGTACCGAAACCCAAAAATACTTGAAACAGAACACGGACCCCAAATGTCAACATGCACAATATCAAACGGTTGTTTTGAGCTAATACAATTTTCCCTAGCACAAATAGATCTAGTTTGTTTGCCTAACTGGCATGTTTCACATTTAAAAACTTGATCGAAAAGGCCAGGTAGTAATTGCTTCAATTATGTTGGTGAAGGGTGCCCCAAGCGATAGTGCCATTGGATGTCGATCACAAAAGTAGTCAAGTAGGTCGTCGTCTTTGGTGTGTCCAAGTAGTATAAGTCGTCTGGTCCCTCATGTCCTGAACCAATCTTCATCCTCGTGTGCAGATCCTGAAAGATAACACCATCTGAGTCAAAAGTTATGGAGCACCGTAGGCTATTAACAGGTCTACTCACAAATAACAAGTTGATAGGGAATTTAGGAACATAAAGTGTTCAGCATAATGAAATACGACCAGGAGTATATATATTTCCTATTCCTGAAATAGGTGTTTGCGAATCATCGGCTAGTGTGACAGCCGGAAGAGGAGTAGTTTTATGTAATTTAGAAAATAAAGATTGATTGCCAATAATATGGGACGTAGCACCAGAGTCAATCACCCGTGTATTTTTATCAGACTGTGCTAGAAAAGCAGAGCTGCCATCAGTGAAAGTCTTAGCAGAGGAGGCCATGCGGGCTTGGAGCAGTTTCTCAAACTCAGATCTGATCCAGTCAGCAGAAGGTGGGGCAGACGAAGACGCAACTTGGTTGGTTTCACTGGAGACATGAGATATTGTCTTCTACCAGTCCTCCTTCATCAACTTGTGGACTTGCAACAACCAATTACTTTCCACCAGAGCCTCCTAACCTTTCCACATGATGATATTTTTAGCGACAAGGCAACTGCCAGTAAACACACACTCTTGAAGCCTCTACGTCTTAATATAGGAGGCCACTATAAATAGAAACCATTTCCATTTCCAACATAGTCCCTACATGAATGAGTTCCCCTTCTCCAGTGACATAGGATCCTTGTTCATCCCTAATCACCACCATCCATAATGCTTAGGTTCCTTTGTGTGTTCCATCCATGTTGCACTTCACCAACCCAGCTCCAGGTTCCTGCCAACTGACCGTCGTGGCCATGCTCGTAGCTTCCTCCTCTATATGAATATGTGTGTTCCAGGTATCATCCAACATCCTCATGTTGTGGTGTACATGCACGTCGGTCGTGATGCTTCTCTTCTTAAAAACATGTATGTTTCCATTCTTCCTAATTCTCCAGCAAGTGATGAGAAACGTGGAAACTCCATACGTGATGTAGTTGAGGTGCCTAGACGTCTAGATGTGAATATTACTAGTGAAGAAGTTATCATCTATTGCCAAGTGGTCCACCTTCACCACACCTTGCATACCAAACGACAAAGACCGTGTGTGGACAGTGTTCTCTTCCAGATCCAAGTAGCACAGAGAGCTGTCATCTGTTGAGATATGTCACATTGCCTTTTTGTAGCTTGTTACGATCATAGCCTTTTGTAGCTTGTTACGATTACACAATAATACATCAGCAATTCAAACATCTTGATCTTGTTAGTAATTGCGACCTCCCACAGCTTGCTCCACACACCTGTCTTCTTGACATGCTTTCCCTTGTTGATGAGATCGTACATAAAGTTTGTAGTAAAATTGCAATATGTATTTTTCTCCAGCTCCACACATTCTCACCTATGTCTGATTGAGGATTTTAGACCTTAATGATCATGTCCATAATACTATCTGGTAAGTACTGCTTCAGAAAATCTACACCCCAATCTCCCCTCTGGTCCATAAGACTGCGGGCCTTGAGATCCAAAAAATCTTTTGATATTAGTTAAATATAGTGTTTTGTTAATTTGTTGAAGTTAGACAACCATTTATAATTCGATATTTTTACTGTCGTCCCCATTTACTAGGATTTCAGTTGAATGTGACTAATCTGAATTTCCGCCTGAATTAACCAGCCTCCGCGAGGAGTTAAGTTGTGTCCCTTTTGATAGTATAGGAAGAATACTTGTGTAATGACCACATTTGTGCTTAATTGGTAAACTAGGGCTTACCTGAATGATTGCATGCTTGATTAGATTGAACATCGTTTAGACTTGATTAATGATAGTAGCTCAATTGTGATGTTTCAAACCTAAGAAGAAACTCTAATTATGATTTTACTTTGAAGAATTACAGTTTGAGAAATGTAAACCCTAATTGACAAAAATTAGGGTTTTGATAGTACATGAATATGTAATTTGATCAGGATAGCAGTGTGGTAAATTATTTTTCATATTTTCTACAATTTTTTTATTTAATTTAATTTTGGATATGATATGGATCACTCAATCATGCATATTGGAGAAAAATTTCATAATATTTGGGTGTTCTTTGAATGTGGTTCTCAGTCAAACTATACTTCAACCGAAATGCTGACAGAGTGTTGTTCAGCAGTGTAGTGTTTGATTTTTAATTATTTATTGGTAACTCCGACGATCTGAAATTTTTACTGGAGCTATGAAATTACATTTCAGACATCATGATAAATTTTCATAATGTTTGGAGGATGTTTGACCTCTGAAATAAACGAATTACAGTAACTTTTTTATAACAGAAAAATCTGCTGAAATAAGAAAAAGTATAGTGAGGGGTTAATGTGTAAATTACCCAAGCACCTAAATTGCTCTATATGAGCAACCCAAGTAGCTCTCATATTTCGTGATCCATTCCAGAGACAAAATCCTAGAGAGAGAGGGAGAGTTAGGGTTTGAGAGAAGAAAGTGGTGGAATTGCTGATCTAGGGTTTCTCTATCTGAGATATGATGAAATCAAGTAAGTTTAGCTTCTTTGCATAACCTTTCATGGTGAATCTTCTCTCACATGTCAAGATTCCGTCCCTCCTCTGATTTGATTCGAAATGGTATCAAATCTTCCCCTTTTCTCACTCTTTCTTCATAATCCCCCATTTCTAGGGTTTTCGGGTTGAAAGGAAGAAGAAATTGGTGATTTGCTAGGGTTTTGATATGAGTTCGAGATTTTCAGAGATGAGCTGCATTTTTAAGGCGTTTTCACACCTTAGGGTGAGTGGGTAATTCCTTTAAACAGTAGATTGCATGAAAATGAGTTAAATCATCAATAATCTTCAATTGCTTAGTATGTGAGTACAAACCCTAGATTGCCTTTTTGATCTAGCTTTTGCAAGATGATATGAAATGGATTATTTCTCTGTTGTTATGAATTTCCGATGATGAAATCACATTAGAAATGATTACAATCTATCTAAATGAGAATTCTTAAAGTAATTGTAGAGGTTATTTGAATATACTGAAATTTAGGATTTTCGACTATGACTAAAATTGTTGTATAATTGAATAAAGAGGTTTGTCTAGTTGAATCTCCTTGGTTACAAGTGATTGTTTTATTTGAATGAGTAGTACATATATGTCAGATAAGATCTTGTATTTCATTTGATGATATCAATGTTTGCTTGATATATCAGTAAAGAAGGTGAAACCCTAAATGAATGGAAAGTTGGAAGTTTGTGAATAGACTCATGAATTCAACTGATGTGATTCTTTATTGTTATAAATTCATTTATTTAAGGTTATTCTCGATGCATGATATTTTAATGAATAGCATGGAAACCCTAGTTAAATTCATACCAGGGTTTCATATGCATGACTGATTGAAATGAGTTATGTGATAATTTGAGTTTCTAGCTGAATATCACTTTATATGCATACACATTTTGATTTGTGATGCAAAAATCTCTAGCTAAGTTAATTGACATGAAATGCATAAGTTGTTATGGTAATTTAAGAAAATAGAAAAGGCATTTCCCTAGATAGGGATGTCGTTGATGCCATGCATGAATACGAGAAATGTTGAATGTAAATGTTTATATCATTAGACATGATATCAGTTTGAACATATGAGAATTCTTCTATGTGCATGAGAAATGAGAAACCCTGAGAGAAGGGTAATCAATATGTTAAGCATCTAAGAAATGAGAAACCTAAGATATGGGTAACCAATATGTTATGCATTCAACTAAGTATTATCAGTGAATTCAGTCCAATAGCTCAAGTAGTCAGTAAAACTACAATAGTAATAGTAGATGTCCTGAACACCGTAGAACCCTCCCTGGAGGTCTGTACCGGGATGGGTGAAACAAGCTATGGACTATTAGATATAGGAAGAAGTAGCCTGGAACTGAGTATCTAACATCAATTGATTGGTGGTACTTCAGTTGAGTAGCATAGTACCCAACAATAACCAGAGATCCTGGTGGTACTATTTCAGTAGTAGGGGTATCCAATAATAACTGGAGATCCAGTGGTACCCACCAGTTGAAGTATACAGCCCTTGTGGACCTACTTCTTCTGGCAGTTACTCGGTTTTGCGTGTCAGTCCTAGTAGAACCGCATTACGTAGAGTTGAGGCTTTTTAGCCTAGAGGCACCCCTCCTGAGTACCCAGGACAAGGGGCCACAGTTTACGGACGTTGTTTACACACCGTTAGGCCAGACGTGGCAACCTCGTTGCAGACTGAGGTAGTTAGTAAGGTCCCGGGTTTACCTTAAGACTTGTACAGTCACACAGTAGTGGCTTTTGCTTGGATGGTACAATCCAAGTGATTTCAGGGGCAAAGTAAAAAGAAAAGTTAATTGGGTTCAACTGAGTTCAGATAAAGAGTACAGTAGTCAGATCAGTCGGTTATGTTTAGTTGGCCAACATAGTAGTAGTCAGTTCAGTAGTCAGGTCAAGTCAAAGTTAATGAAATATTACAAAGAGAATAATGAGAAAAATGTTTAGATATTTGTATATTACTATTGATGCATAATAAGATGAATGAGAGGTTAACCAAGTGTGTGCAGTTATTCAATTATTCTTTGTATATTTCTGGATTATTAGTTTTCTTTATGATCAATAAAGCATGTTCATATATTGATTCACTCTTGTAGATATCTAGAGTATCCTGCCACATTTATGTATGTGAATGATCAATCTCTTTAAAGCTTACTATTGTTATAATTGGCATCGGTTGCTCAAAGGTATATCTGTAATTATATAAGTATTTTAGACTGTTTCTTTTAAGTACTCATTCACTGAGCGAGTAGGCTCACCCCTCTACTCACAATTTTTTTAGGGATAACTCGTAGACTGAAGATGTCACTGCATCAGCATAGATCTTCTAAAGGAGTTAAGTATGACATTAGTTAAGTTCAGTCGGTCCCTGTCACTCTAGGTCCTTTTATAGAGTTGAGAGAGAATTCTAAATGATGATTTGTATCTTTGTTTCCTTAATGATAGAGTATATATCTGGTTATGATGTTGTATGTGCATGGAAGTGTGAACAAAATGAATGTCTGGATGTGTATCATAAATGTTGAGATCATATTTGAGTAATCAAGGTTTAATTCCTTTGTAAAGTTTGTTAATGTGATTGAATGCGAAAAGAAGAAAAAAAAGAGTTTGAGATAAAGGAAAAAGAAAAAGTTGGGCGTGAACTTTGTATTAAGTATAATCCTCAAACTTATGCCCTATTGGTAATCGTGGGATGTGGGTGTAACAACTTGTGGCTTAGGCCTTCACGCCATAAGACATTCATTTTCGTTTGAACCTCCTAGGTGCTTTTAAGGATTAAATCACAATCTCACTCCCTCATGGAACGAACACTGCCCTCTGTGCTTCTTGTTTGTTGTGACGATGCCCAATTGGAAGACATGGCCTCTTGTAGTATCCTCCCTCCAAAGAAAGCACCAAATGGTGGCTTTGATTCTGTCACAAAGGGATAAAGAGAGAAGAGTCATTTGCATCATGTATGTGGGAATAGAACTCAAAGTGGTCTTTACTAGACATACTCATATGACCTTGGTCAACCAGAAGTCTTCACTGAGAGTGAGGCTTCTGGCTGACCAAGCACATTCCTACTTTCAATTTTTCATAATGTTTCTACATTTGTTGCCTTGCTGACTCTAGGATGGATTAGAGGAACTCTAAGGTACTTGCCAAGATCTTTTGTTTTAGAAATACCAGTGCTTCTACATATATTTTTGGAACAGCATTATCAATGCCCATGGAGAAATAAATATGCAACTTTCCTAGGACATCTTATGGTCGAACACCTCTTCAGAGTTTTAAGCATTGGAGGAATACTCGCGTCTGCTTCACACTGGCCCAGCAAAAGCACAATGTCATCGCCAAAGCACTCACGTGTGAAATCAACGGTCCGTTTTGAGAAAGTTTTGTCGATTTCCAATCGTCTTATGCACCTGACATTCAATGAGTTCACTCACGTGTTGGATGCATAGGACAAAAATGTACAGACATGGAGGATATCCTTCTCTCAACTCCAATAAATAGACTGCATGGTGTAGCAAATAATATTTAGTTGCAGTGAAATTTTGAGCAAAGTATCATGCACAAAATCCCAACTCAATGCGGTCGTATGCCTTCGATAGATAAAATTTAATCACCATTATCTTGGCAGATTTTTTCTACCTCAAACTGTGAATAATCTCCTGGACAAGAACAATATTGTCAAAGATCTGTCTCCTGGGCAAGAATAGCTTTGGGTCGGGGGAAATCAACCTAAAAATGTGGTGTTTCACTTTTAATGCTCCAACAAGATCTTCGATGTGAGCTTTTGGAAAACATTGTTGAGTGTGATGGGCCTCATTTTCTAGCAACTTTCTGACTTTTTCACTTTTGGTATCAGAACCATCACAGCATTATACATCTGTTGAGGAAGTTGTTCCCCTGATAGAGCACTACACTCGTAGCCATGACTAGAGATTAAATCACTTGTCAATTCTTTTAGACAAACACACGGCAGCACCCGTCAGGTTGGGCTGCTTTATAAGGATTCATCTTATTCAAAGTGCTCCAAGCCTCCGTTGACATCTTAGCTATGTAGTGAAGTTGTGCTATGCAGTAGAGTATTAAAGGTCTTCAAAGAACCGACCAAAAAAAAAAAAGAACTTATGGCTCCAGTTCCTTCAAATGGTTTTTTTCATCTGTTGAGATTTTGCATCCTTATGCGTTGTGATATGATTGGTTTGCTTCATTTGATTCACAAACCTGTGGTAAAAATTGGAGTTAATTCACAAACCTGTGGTAAAAATTGGAGTTAGCATCACCACTCTTGCGCCAACGGATGTAGCTATGTCGTTTCCACATCTCCTCATCGCGACTACAAGTTCTTTATAGCATAATTGACGCTCAAAGCATTCGTCATCAATACATTCGTAGCATATAACAGCCAACTCCTTGTCAATCTCATCAAAACTACTAACCAGCTTATGTTTCTCTCTATACATCGTCATGTTGTTATTCTGGACATGAGAATATGGCGTGGCGACTTCTACTTTGTGAGGTACGAGCCAAGTAGTTTCAGGGCAAGGCAAGTAACTAAAAGATTACAAGACGTAAAATATGAGATGAATATGTGTTATATCCCTTTTTCAGCTAGTTGATAAATCAACTGCACTTGAGTATGTTTCTTCATTGTGGAATCAATTATTCTTTTGAATATGTGTTATATCCCTTTTACAGCTAGTTGATAAATTTATTGCACTTGAGTATGTTGTCTTATTTGTATCTTCCTAGTATGATCATAAACCTTGTCATCTGGTTTACTCTTGCTATGATTTGGCTTTAATTGTAATTTAAGTAGGTCTATTTGGTCGACATGTCTTATGTGGACTTCCGCTTTAGGATTATAGGATATGTTCTTGGTCCTGCTGGTGGGGTGTCACAAAGAAGTTATTTTACTATTCTTGCTTGATTATAATCGTTTGGTTCTTGACTCTGTCACTCTTGTAATATGATTTTCATTCTAAAATACTTACAATCTTCTTATCAGTAATACGTTTACAGTCATGTTGTTTAAAAAATTGGGATCTATGTTAAATGAATGCCTTTCTGACTAATTAGCTTATTGTCATAAATTAAATGTACTAAATGCTAGAATTATTTGTCAGATTTATTAATGTGTGTAAGTTTCTCTTATTTTCAATATAAATAACATGACGTTGATGTATGTTACTTAGCTTGGGTGGGAGATATCCACTCACTGGGCTCTACTGGAGTCTCATGTGGTTGTTTCCAACATTTTTAGGTATAATGAACTCCAACGGAAAGGTCTTGATGCAAACGAGGTAAATGTAATAATCTAGACTAGAATGTCCATGTAGTCTCTCTTTTCCGGGATGGGTCGTATGTTTGTTCTTTCATATACATGTAATCGATGTAAACTGAAGTGCATATGAGTAATAAGATCTCATCTTGGTTTTAATGGAGTTGAATGAAATTTGTAATGACTGAAATTGTGCATTCTTCGATGTGGAATTTGTTTTTGAGGTTTTACGGAGAGTAAAAAAATATTATTTGTGTTTGTTGTATATTCTTTTAATATCGTGATTCTTGAGAAGTTTGGTGTTTTGTTTCTTAATGTGTTTAACTCCGGAAGGGACAGTCGTAATTGCTTATCAGGCCATCACTGCACTTGCTAATAAAACCATTTACTTTCATATGCATTGATATACAATTGGCGATCAACATGTCGCTGCTATTTTCCATTTGTCTCCTCTTAGTGTCCTTTCACTGATCATGGGTGTGGATATCCGTCGAATCCTTAACACAAATCTTCCACAGATCAGCACCCCTCCTTTTTATTTATTGCAACTTTTTTCTTATCTTCCGTTGTAAATTGTTGTAGACCTTTTTTCTTGTTGCATTCTCAAGAGATGGATGGATGGTTTCTTTTCAGACTTATCAAAAGCTTGTCAATATCTAGCATGCAAATATTGCACCTGCAAAGTCGATGTTTGTCCAAATTCTTATCTTCATTGAGCTACTTTATTCGTGTCTTCTCCAAGTTGTTGTGATGTTTCTTAGGTGTCCAGATGGTGCTTCCGGTCATCACCTTGTGCTAAGGAAAGATGATATATATTCCAGACTATTTTAATCTCCATGGATCTTTCATTGATGATTGGTGTCTTCCATTCCTATCAAGCCCCCAAGATCCAGGCTCCAGATAAAAGGATCTGGCACAACAGTCATCATCACCTCATTGTGTTTGTGTTCGTGTCAGGTTATGCATGTTTGTGGTCTTTTGTACTTTGGGTCAGTTGGATACACTTCTCAGACGATATGAAAATACCTCTCCATCTACATCATGGGATGTGTTGGTTGCTCTTTGTTAATATATGTGTTGCTTGTTTATGTTATGTTATTTTCCATTATATCTGGACCTTTCTGTAATTGTTACTTTTCTATAAATAGAAGGGTGCACACATTGTGCAACCCTAAGCTCTCCAAATCTCATTGTCTTTCACATGGTATCAGAGCGGGCCGATCCACCTTAAACATAATCCCTCTCTCTCTCCACCAACCCTAGCCGCCGCCACACTCCGAAATCTCCTCTTTTCCGCCACTATAGTACTGCTACAGTACTGTTACAGTAACGTCGTCCACCCCTCCGCAACCCTCTATCCACCTCTAATCCCCTAATAACCTCCATCCTTGTGGCCTAATCCACCACAGGCCCCTCCGTCTAGCTCTGTTTCTCTTTCCGAAATCTCCGGACAGTCTCGGTAACTTTCCAGTTCTGGCACGTTGACGGCGTAACGGGCTTCATCCTCTCTGTCTGCCTGCATCTCATTGTGGAGTGATTGATCCTCCATGTTGGCGTAGGTTTTTTCTCTTCTCTGCTGCCCCTACGTGGGTTTTTTTTACGATCCATGCGTGGATCTTCTACCTTCTACTACTAGTCCATGTGTTGGACTTCTGCCTCTGACTGCTGACTTCTACTGCCTGTGCCTGACTGTTGCTGCCTGCCTGTAACTCTATGTTTGCATTTGTTTCTTCCTGATGGTGTCTACTCATTAAGATCTGCGACATCAGGTGACAACTGTGAAGCTGAATGGGCGAAACTACCAGCACTGGGTGTGCTCTATGCAGATATATGTTAAATCACAAGGAAAAATGTCGCACCTGACGCGAGATCCACCACTCGTGCCTCCTGCAACAACCGATTCGAAGTATGTGAAAGCCTATGATGATTGGGTGAAGGACGACTCCACCGTCATGACATGGATTCTGAATAGTAGTGAGACCAAGATTAGTGTCACACTATTGTACCTGCAGACGGCAAAGCAAATGTGGGATCAACTTGCCAGCACATATTCACACAGTCAAAATCCAAAGGTGTTTGATATCAATAAGCAACTCAGCCGTCTGCGTTTCTCTGGTTCTGATCTGACAGATTATTTCTCTGCTTTCAAGGGATTGTGGGGGGAGTTGGAAGCCTACCATCCCTTGTCTACTGATCTAGCTATTATGCAACGACAGCGACAGGAGCTGCAAGTAGTATAGTTCCTTTGTGGCTTACTTGATTCCTATGACGGGGTGGTGGATCAGATTCTCGCCAGTGTTCCGTTGCCTACTCTTCAGACTGCCTTTCAGAGACTACAGCGCTTGCCTGCATCGTCATCTGAGACTCCTACTGATACTGGGGATTCGACTGCTTTTGCTGCGATGTCTGGTCGTGGTCGTGGTCGTGGACGCGGTCGTTCATATGATGCTCATCCTCCTCTTGGTACTGGCAGGGGGAGGAATTCTGCGGGTCGTGGAGCATCCCCTAGATCTACTACTGTTGTTGCTCGTCCTCAGACTGGCCAACGCTTCTGCAACTTCTGTGGTCGATCTAATCATGTTGAAGACAAGTGCTGGGAAAAGTATGGTAAACCTGCGTGGGCCAATGCGGTCAGTGACACTACTGCTACTTCAGAGACACCTACCCAGCCTGTTCTGTCTAATGACTCGGGTACTGCCACTGCGGATTACATTTGTGCTGAGGTGGAGCGCCTACTACGTGAGCGTACTGGCTCCTCTTCTACTGCCACTACAAGTGGAGCCCATGCTACGACCTACTCGGGTTGTGATACTGTCTTCCTCAGTACTCCATCTTCTAGTGCTGATAATACAAATGGGTTATCGATTCGGGCGCATCGTCTCACATTTCTAGAAATCGAGCTTTATTTAGAAATTTATCTAGACCAACTACTGCTTCTTCTGTCATGCTTGCTGATGGTTCTAAGTCTGCAGTTTCTGGGGTTGGAGACATTGTATCTAAGTTTCTTCTGAAGTCGGCTTTATATGTGCCTCGTTTTCCGCTGAATTTATTATATGTTAGCAAAATCTTACGCAGCCTGCAATGTAGCCTGACCTTTATACCTGGTTCGTGTGTTTTTCAGGACCTTCGCACGAGGACGAAGATTGGTGGGGGGCATGAAGGATCTGATGGCCTCTTTTATCTGGATGATTTGCCAAGACTGGACAAGGTTGCATTGGCTTCTACTTTATCGGCATTATCTGCATCAATCTCTGCATTACAATGGCACTACCGTCTTGGACACCCTTCTTCTGAAAAACTAAGACATGTCATTTCTAGTATTGGCACTCATAAGTTTCAGTGTGAATCATGTCAGTTAGGGAAACAGATTAGGGATGTTTACCCTAAACGTCCTCAGAGTAGTAGCAAAAACTTTTTTGATCTTGTTCATGTTGATGTATGGGGTCCTTGTAATGTGCCTAATTTGTCTGGCTACAAATACTTTTTACTATTTATTGATGATTTCTCTCGGACCACTTGGTTGTTTTTGTTGAAAAGTAGGTCTGAAGTGTTGTCTACTATTAAATTCTTTTTTGCTGAGGTGAAAACACAATATGCTCTGCCTATTCGAGTTTTTCGTACTGATAATGCACTTGAGTTTGTCCAAAAAGATGTTGCAATGTTTTGTCGTTCTGTTGGCACTTTACATCAAACTTCTTTTGCATATACACCACAGCAAAATGGAGTAGCTGAGAGGAAAAATAGACATTTGTTAGAAGTTGCTAGAACTATTATGATGCACTATCATGTACCCAGATTATTCTGGCCTGAAGCAATATTGACTGCTTGCTTCTTAATTAATTGGATGCCTTCCTCTGTGATTGGAAATAAAGTATCTGTCCAAATTCTACAACCTGATGCACCCTTATTTACTATACCTCCTCGGATTTTTGGCGGTACGTGTTTTGTGAGATTGCTTGGTCCTACTCATGATAAATTATCTCCCCGTGCTGAGAAATGTATTTTCTTAGGGTATTCTCGTACACAAAAAGGATATAGATGCTATAGTCCTACTGCAAAGAAATGGTTTATCAGCAGTGATGTTGTCTTCTTTGAGAATACCCCATACTACTCATCTAGCGGAGATAGTTTGGAGCCTGATATTATTGCTTCCCCTCTGCCTATTACTACTGAATGTGTCTGAGAATTCTGATCAAATGCCACCTAAGAATACGACACCACCTCTTATTGTTTATCAGCGCAGGAACAGGCCTCCACCTGAACAAGTACCCCCCACTCAACACCAATCTCCTCCTCAAGAAGGTCTTGCCACACCTGAGGTAATTTCTGACCTAGATATACCTATTGCTCTTAGAAAGGGAACTCGTTCCTGTCTCATAACATTGCTAACCATGTATCTACTGCACGTCTGAGTATTCATGCTAGCAATTTTGTCTCTGCTTTATCTGTTGTCACTATTCCGAAAAATACTCATGATGCCTTGCAAAGTACAGCCTGGACTTTTGCTATGCAAGAAGAGATGCGTGCTCTTACTGACAGACAAACTTGGGAGTTAGTGGATCCACCTCCTCAATGTAAGCATGTAGGTTGCAGATGGTTATATGTTGTTAAATATCAACTTGATGGTACTATAGAACGGCTGAAGGCACGCTTGGTTGCAAAAGGGTATACACAGACTTATGGTATTGATTACTTTGAAACTTTTTCTCCTGTTGTCCGCCTTAATTCAGTCAGAATTCTTCTTTCTGTTGTTATTAATCCGGACTGGCCTCTGCTGCAATTAGATGTTAAGAATGTTTTCCTGTATGGTGATCTGCAAGAGGAAGTGTATATGGAGCAACCCCTTGGATTTGTTGCTCAGGGGGAGTCATACAAAGTTTGCAGGTGGAAGAAGTCTATTTATGGGCTCAAACAGAGCCCGCGTGCCTGGTTCGATAAATTAAGCAAAATTCTGATTGCTTTTGGTTTTCTGAGATCTCAAGTGGATCATTCTGTTTTTACTAAGAAGAGCTCTACTGGCATTGTAATTATTATTGTCTATGTGGATGATATTGTTCTTTCTGGCAGTGACTCTATTGCTATTCAGGATACTAAAGCCCATCTCTGCAAGCACTTTGCTACTAAAGACTTGGGTAAACTGCAGTATTTTCTGGGCATAGAGGTATCCAGAACCTCTAATGCACTAGTGTTGTCTCAGAGGAAATATGTTCTAGATCTTTTACAGGAAACTGGTATGCTTGGAGCTAGACCTGCTGACACTCCTCTAGATCCCAATGTCAATTGGGATGATGATTCGTCTCTATCTTTTGTTGATAATAAAAAGTACAGGAGATTGATTGGTAAAATGATATACTTAACTGTGACTAGAGATGACATATCTACTTCTGTAGGACTTCTTAGCAGGTACCTAGATAAACCCAGACAGTGCCACTGGGATGCACTACGTCATATTCTGCGATATCTAAAAAAGTCTCCTGGCAAGGGACTTCATTACAGGAAAAATGGGCACTGCTCTCTAGAAGGGTATTCTGATTCTGATTATGCAGGGAGTCAGATTGACAGGAAATTCACTTCTGGCTATTGTACCTATGTTGGAGGCAATCTAGTCACATGGAGATCCAAGAAACAAAATGTGGTTGCCAGATCTAGTGTTGAAGTTGAATATAGGGCTATGGCCCATACTGCTTGTAAGTTGCTTTGGGTACGCTCTCTTCTTAAAGACTTCGGTGTTGAGTTTTCTTCTGCTATACCCATGCACTGTGATAATAAAGCTGCTATCTTTATTGCCAACAATCATGTCTATCATGAGCGCACCAAGCATATCGAGGTCGACTGTCATTTTATTCGGGAATCTATTCTTACTGGCAAGATCTGCACACCTTTTACTCAATCTGAAGACCAAGTTGTTGATATCTTCACCAAACTGCTGCCTAAGAAGCATTTCAGCGCTTTGATGGACAAGTTGGGCATGATTGACATCTATGCTCCAACTTGAGGGGGAGTGTTAATATATGTGTTGCTTGTTTATGTTATGTTATTTTCCATTATATCTGGACCTTTCTGTAATTGTTACTTTTCTAAAAATAGAAGGGTGCACACATTGTGCAACCCTAAGCTCTCCAAATCTCATTGTCTTTCACACTCTTATTCCAATCACACATTCATTCATTTCCAGTGAAGATGGTATAGTGGTGGTGCTTTGATAATTTGTGCTTCAAATTGATTGTGGTGAGTTTTTGTTGTGGCGCTTGGATTCCATCTACTAGATGTTCTTCATTCCAAATGCACTTCAGAGGATCTTCTCTAAAGCTCAAGTATTTCCAACCTACAAAACACAACTTTAAAGGAGGCATCATAAGATTTCTTTTATAAGGAGTATAGTTTAAAGGGGGAGTGAAAATTCTTGTATGGGGAGTGAAATTTTATTAGTTTTATGTCGTATTGTTTGATTGAGTTTTGTATGTCATAACTAGATATGTATTTCACCCATACTCCATCCTGAGGGGGGGTGTTTGAAAATGTTATTGGTCTATTTAATTAATGGGTTCATCTGTAATATGGGCCTAATTGCCTTGGCCCATTAGGGTTATGTTTGCTTCCTTGTACTTGCCTCCTCTCCTATATATAGGAGAAGACTTCGCTTTCTATCAATAAGAAATACAACACACATCTTATTTTCAATAAGCACGATAAAGGCGTTAATGCAGAGATCCACGCTTCATGAACCTCACGCAATTAAAACCAAGATCTAAATCCCCAACCTTTAGAACGACAGTCGGCACATGTGTTGCCTCATGTATCATATATTATTATTGAAATGTCACATTATTTTCTTATCAATTAAAAGTTTAAGTTGCATGTTGTATAGTTTAATTTTTTTGTTGTCAAATATTTTGGGTATTTGGGGTTTTCTTGGTTTTATTTCGAGTTGTTCCCGACCAGGTCTAAAACACATGATACAGACCCAATCTAAAATCATTTTTGGGTCATGACTTGCTGAACCAACCCGAAATACCTTTTTTGAAGTTAACCTGCATAATACGAAAACCCTACTAATCTGCTAAACCCAATATCTTTTAGATCCGAATGCAGAAATAATAGACCAAAAATTGACTAGCACATGCATGTTTGCTTTTTTGTTGCACACATGATTATTTAAGCTCATATGTTTTGCTTCTAAGATATATCAAATAGACACGCCATATGCTCTTGACAAAGCATATTCGTAAATAGAAGTTTTACCATAAAATATATGTACAATATACAATATTGAGGTCTTTTGGGTTTACTGTGTTACATATATAAACCTAGACTTAGATCTGGACCCGAACCCAGCCCTTGAATATTTTTGGGTTTCTATGTCTGGGTCTGGTCAAAAAATAGCTAGGAAGCACGGACACTTCCCGGAGGCTACCGTGTCCGTGTCCAACACGTGTTCCACATGGACACACCTTGGACACACCTAGACACGTGGCGGACACGCGTTTAATTCAGTGTTGGACACGGCTTGGAGACTCCATGGACACATCCAAGACATGCCAACCCCAACCCACTAAGCCTACAAGTAAGAAAAACATCTAGGGGCCGTTTGGATGGCCCATTTGTGACTACTGTAGTAGTTAACAACTAATGGGATTCTAACTACCCAATTAACAAATCTCGTAATTCTTAACTACAACGTTTGGATGGCTCTGGATTTAGAACCACAGTAATTAATAATAGTGCCATTTAAACCACATTGTTTGGTAAACATATATTCAAAATGCAGCATTTATATTAATCCCACCTTGCACCTTATACTTGAGACTGCACACAACCAAATTTCACATACACTTGAAATTTTACAAATAGCAATGCAAATTTTTACACCGATTGAGCAATTGAATTCAAAGCCACCGCATTGTTTTAAACGACATAAAAAAACACACAATGGCAGAGTTAGAATGGCAGATCTAGAATGGCACAGTTCTAGAATGGCACAGCTCTAGAATGGCGGATCATACACGTCGGCCATGTCCGACGCAGTCACCTCAAAGGAAAAGGAAGAAACCAACTTTGCTCACGGCTAGCTGTTGCCAAGTCGATCTCTGCTTCTCTCTGAAAGCATCATCCTCCCTTCGCCCTATCCGTCCCCACTCAAAACCGTCTTCCTGCTACTTTCCCCGTCCTTACGCTCATGAACAATCATCCGCCATCCGTTTCTGGCTTCTCCTCCCCTGGAACCCACGCACTACTCAACCGCATACGTGCTGTGAAAACCATGTCTTGTTGAAGGCAGCCGTGGAGAGAGTCACCTGTGGAAGATTCTCGTGGCTGGGATCCCATCGTTGGGTCTGGTGGAGAACTTGATGTCGGGACCGAAGGTTGCAACGCCGTCGACGGAATCTGATCACGATTCGTATGGAGGGATAAACAACTATGGATCTGGAGATTTGGGCGAACTACCAAGCGGTGCCGCCACGGACGGAATCGGTGCTAATGGTGGAGAAAAGACGATGGGGGAAGGAGATGAGATGGAATCGTATCCAGCAAATTGGGGACACAACCCTAACAAATCAATGGAGGAGATTGGACACAGGGAAGGTGGAGATATGGATGGGGAGGAGTTATGGTGGTGGAAGGAGGACGAGGGAGGAAATAATCGGGGAAGGAGAAGTGAGGGATCGGGAGCGGCGAGAGGCTATCGGGGCCGGACTGGTATTCCAAAGCTCGCCAAATTTGGTGTGCTTTGCAAGGGTCGTGGAATGTGAAGGGACGAGAATGTCGCATTTGGACTACTGAAATTGATAAAATCGTAGTGTAGTATCTAAACGATGTTATTACAAATACGGTACTTAGAATACCTCAACGAAATACAATACCTCGTTAGATTACCGCACCCAAACGGCTCCCTAGGCCTTTCCAAATATTCGTCATTTGTCCCCCACCACTCCTTGCCTACTAACACCAATTAGTTAAGCTTCTGTTACTATAGGCAAGCTATCAACGCTCTTCTTTAGCAATTGTAGCAGAGTATTGTCCTCCCTACGCCTACTCTTTTTCTTGCTTCTCTACATCTCCATCTCCCCTCTTCTTCTCTTTCCTCTTCATCTTAAGTAGTTGTTCAATGTATTCCCCCTCCTTTTCTTCCCCTTCAACCTCCAAGACACCTTCATTTTCCATCTCCTCCACTAGTAATAACATGTTTCCTCACCCTATCTTCTTCATCTTGATAGTAAATCTTGTTCACCATTACTTCCACCAACAAGAAAAAAACTATTGTCTCAATATTCTACTCTTAATTTTTATAATTTCATATATTTTTACTGCAACAATATTATAATCAAACATCATAATAGATGTTGTGATTATTCCATATTGTGACTTTTGAATATGATGTTATCTGTTAAACTTAAGTGCTTGTTGGATTCATGGTGATTGCCCCTTTGGATAATCTATTTAGATCCTTTTGTGTGTTTATACATATAGCATGTATGTCCTACAAATGTATATATTTATTTATGTATTTGCCATGTCCAGTGCAGTGTCCTTGTCCTATATTTTTGGGAATCGTCATGTCCCGTGTCCATGTCCGTGTCTATATCTTTGTTTGTGTTTGTGTCCATGCTTCCTAGAAAAATAGTAAACATGGACCCACCTTAGCCTAGTCAGGTCGATCGGGTTTGCCAGCCCTAGACATACATGTGGCAGTGGGATGTAAGTAGGGGAAAATCATAAAAAAGAAATAAAAATAGCCATGTGTGTGACTGGCTGAAAACGTGATGGGGAATAAAAAACAAAATATAAAAACCCAACTGTCACATTGTTAAAGGTTGTAACTTTATAGGGGGGTTATTAGGCTTTGCCAAAAGTGGGAGGGGTTTGAAGTTAGTGGGGAACTGAGGGGGATTTTGGGAAAAATTCTATACATTGCTGGCTGAGGGCCCTGCCTAGAAGCCTATAGTCATGTAGGTCATCCTACTAAACAGCCCTAGCTCTACCCTACATATACAGTGTGAGGGCATACAAGTGCCAGTTTCTCTCCCTCTCTAATCTTGCAACTGACATCTGTATTAGAGTGATCTAGCTCATATGAAATTACAGTCAATGCTTGTCTAATGCTTCCCTGGCATGTATCAAGAGCCATACCATTAGAAAACACTTTACAGGGTCCTGCAAGCAAGCATTCATAACACATTTTATGACTATTTGTACAAGCGTCAATGAAGATAACAATGTGCTGGATTTGATAGTTTCATTCTGCACAGAAACGTGGCTGGAAAGTAAAGCATGATCGTAATGATTTATGCAAGCAAAAGACAAATACATTCCACAACAGGTGCAGCAAAGATGAAAGTGGAATGATACTGCAATACCTTCTTAAATTGTTGTTCCCAATAATGGTTACAATATGATGCTCGCTCGTGTTTGGTAAGCATATTTAGTGCAGAAGGCATAGAGTCAAAGCCTGGAAGCCCCACCTACAGATAACAATTTAGCAACGGTGGAGCAAGTGTTGGGTTACTTCTAGTTGAAATGCACCAACTCAAGGAGTGGAAAGCTTACTGCTGCAAGAAACATATTTTACCTTCTCTACCAAGACACGTAGAGCAACTTCAGTTGACTCGCCAATTTTTTCATAAATTTTTCTATCAGGATTAAATTGCAAAGTGGACTCATTACAAAGAGCTGAACACATAGATATGTGAAGAAGGCAAGGAAACTGAGCTGGAAATTCAATCTGCGAAGGAAGCAAGAAGTTGTGTGTGTTACTTAAGAGTGGTAGAATAAAAGGTCCCCAATTTGCATAAGCAAGAGAGAATAATGACCAGAAAATTAGAAGATAAACATATAGAGATCATTGGATAAATCAAGTAAATGAAACTAGTAGCTATATAGATGTGCAGAATTTGCATGAAAACCACACTGTTGACTGTGAAGATAACCTACCTAACAAATATAAATTCTTTAACTAAAACTGCATGTATCAATTTAATTGATTTTTTGAGAATTCCCAGTAGTTTGTACATTATACGAGCATTTTAATTATCCAGCAGTTAGTATCTTACTTAAACTGGGATATCATATATCATACTCTATAAGTCAACATCATTTACAAAGCCCGCTGTTGGTCATGACAATAACTGAGAAGGATAACAATGGATGAGACTACTAGATATTTTAACTGGCAAAATGACATCAAAGATTACTGCAACTAAAGTTCTAATATAAAAGGCTAATAACTGCATGATATACAAAGATGAGATATTCAAGAACCAGTCCAAAATGATTAAGGTTTTACATACCTGCACGCCTTTAGGACCATAGATGAGGCCTTCCGGGGCATATGTTGTGCCACTAACAGAGAATTCAGACGTTATGGGACCATGGTGTACAGATTGAACTACACATATCTGAGAAGTGTGGAAGCAACTTGTCAATGTTTTTGCTAATCAAGACAAATTAAAATGTGTAATATTACTTTTAGACCCCTTCAGTTATGCCGAGTAAGAGTAATTATCAAACGAAGGGCAAACAACCTCAAAGATCAAACACCAATATAACCATTTCATTATCTGAATTCTGAACGAATACCTTAGAAACAGACATCATGTTTGTTGTCAAGGTTCCAGTTTTGTCACTGCAGATCACTGTTGTGCAGCCCAATGTCTCTACGGACGGTAATGACCGCACAATAGCATTCAAGCGTGCCATTCTTTTTGTCCCCAGAGCTAAGCACCTGGAATGAATTTTTAAATTTTCTAGTTCAAAAATCCAGATAAAAATATAAAACCTACTGTTGCAATAGCAGATATTACATACTGCAGTTTTGAAAAATACAACTGCAAGTTATTATTGATATTTTCATGCACTTAGTACAGTAACTACATGTTTTTGACATAGTTAGCTCGCCAAGAGAACATGAAAATCACTAAATATTGGCTTTGTAAGGTTTCACATTGTCTTTCTCATTTGGATTGATGTTATACATAGAAAAGGTTTCAACTGTCAAAAGATACAAGCTATGATCTCAGACCGCCACCTCACCTACAGTAGTCCATCACGAAAGTCAAGCGGGAGTTAGCGAGACCGCAGAGACCACAGCACATTATCCATTGCCAAACAGCACCTCTGACAGCGTCCACAAGCAGCAATGCAGGCCACATATGCGAAATCAGCTGCCTCCCTGACTTCACCTTCCTTTCCATGTCTCCAAGACCCTCCCTGCCACATTGGATTCTAGTAGGTGCCCCATAGCCCTAACTTGTTGTTGTTAGGGGCACCTATCAATAGTTGCTGCCCTGATCTGCTTCCCCTTGCCTCAGTTCCCCACTCATGATTCTCCAAGCCCCGTCGTGTACTTACTGCCTCCCATTCCATTACCCCTTCATGTTTCTTACTTTACCCACCTTCTATGGTTGCCTTAACCTGCCTCGCGCTTTTTGTTGTCACTATGACTGATCCATCAGTCATCACACATTCATCAACCAACAAGGGTGGAGTAACAATTTGCCTCGGGCCTGTGTCGCTTACTGCTATTGCCTCTTCTATAAACCATTGTAGGTCGCATCAGTCGATTCATCCGAAAGCATACAGCAAGTATTACGGATTTTCTTCCAACTTCTCAGAATATGCTGCAACGCGTGCACTCCACAACAACGGACTATAGTGTCACGTCATTACCATGAGGAACAATCAGATTCTGCTTCCATATAGGCTTTTTTTTCGCTTAGTCGCATAATTGTTAATCTGATCTCTACTGCATTTGCAAAGAGCCTTGTAGTTTGAGCGCACATCCACCTTGTACCTAGCAAGTCCACATACCAAGTGATTGTGCACCCGTACATTAATTATAACATATATTCTTACTTTATTTCTTGAATTGTGCAATAATATTTGTGAACACTTGTTTTCATGTATATATTAGTAGTGTTTGTGCACTCCTACATTAGTTACAACATATATTCTTACTTCGTTTCTTGAATTGTGCAATCATATATGTGGACACTTGTTTCATTTATATATTAAGAGTCTTTTCACCCTGTCATTTATTGAAATCACAATGTCCGGTAGAGATAAACCTAGTGCCAGACCCTATTCTAGATGTCGTTGGATCCTCTTCCCAGTTCCCACTGCCCAGTATATTGTCGCACCATAGGGCAAGTAGGTGGACACCCTAAAACGACACTTCGGCCACTTCAAGGAGAGAATGTTCAATCTGGCAGACTAGCAACATACACACAGCATGGTCTATTGTGTCATACCTCAGGTATGGGATCCCCATTTTGATACAATCTAAACACACCTGTCATGTGCACCAATATTCATACCTTCGGCCCTCAATTCCTTGAGCACTTAAATTGCCCACCCCTAGACACCCCTAGTCCTTCCATCGACGCTAGACCACACACAACCCATATTCCTTTCTACATGATATTTCCCCTACTCGCAACTCGCAAGCAGCCAACATTGCTCCTTTCATTCAGCAGCCTGCCCCCCCCCCTCTCAGCATTAGAATGTCATGTACTTTGCTCCACTACACCAGGGTGTTTCCCCCTTCTTTCAACACCCGCCCCATGCCATGCATGCCTATCGCCACCCACAAAACCAATGGAAGCACTTCAATCTTTGCATAATGGCTACCATCCTAGTCCTAAAGGTCCAATTTTCACAACCATCATTATGGAAACTAGATTGACCATCTTGGCAAGTATCTACCTCCCATGACAAGACTGTTAAAGTCAAGCTGGATGTGGCAACTTTTGATGGGCAATTAGATACTAAGACATTTTCTTATTGGATTACCAATATGGAGGATTACTTTGAGTAGTACAACGTGACAGACGTCCAATGGATTTGATTGCCAAGATGAAACTGGAGGGCTCATCCAAACGGTATTTGCAAGGATCCCAGCTAGACATCGAAAGTCTTGGTAAGCCTCTAATGGAGTTTTAGGATGAGAAATGAAGAGCATGAATGCTAGTTTCGAGATGCGGCGATGAACCTTAGCCATGGATCAATATTTGTCTAAGAATACACATAAAAATCGACGGAGGCAACAATTGATGTGATCACAATGATGCAAGTTCGCAGTTAGTTGTGAGTTTTGTGTGTCATCTACTTTTGAATATCAGACGAGATGGGAATGTAGTAATCAAAGTTGTTCGGTGATGACTTTCATTGAGCACAATAGGTTTGGACACCCTACAATTTCCACTTCGTGGGTCCCTTTTTTGTTTAACCAATGCTATCGTCCATACACATCATCCACTATAACTCCTCGCAATCACTCCCCTACATGTTGATCTCCTATGGCTAAAAACACATGTCCTCTCCATCCTGATATGTGCCTTGTAATTGTGAGTGCTTCAACTACTACGCATCGACCACATAGCCTCTCAATGACATCGTCGAGCCCTATTAGTTTCTAATAAATTCCAAGAAGACTAGTCCTCTGATGACAATGAAGAATATGAGGATGTTCTACATGCCTCTGAGGACAATGAGAAATTGTAGATTAACCTAAAAGTGTTATTTCCTCGAGACAATGTCATTTTCCTCTAATTTATTGTTTCCCAGCATGATTCTATAGCTTTGTAGTTTCCATTGGCTAGCAACTTTCTATTATAAATGTGTCACTGAATTAATGAGACTTGACAAATTTGAGAGGACCGCATCTATAGTGTTATTCTATGCAAACATTATGTCAATATTAACGGAAGCTAATCTTCTTTAACTTCATTAATTATTAACCCATTTTGATGTTTTGTGTATGCACCTGGTGTGGGCACAGGTGGTGTTTTGAGTCAAGAAGATTAGCTGGTCACTTTTTTAGTCATGCAAAGCATAAATAATCCACTTATGATAAAGAATACAGCATTATGGTTCAATCCTTGTGTCATTGGCGACAGCATCTGCTACACTACATTCTTTAGTTTGATCATCGGGCCTATAGCTTCCTAAACCTCTAAAAAGTTGAGTGTATGGCACACCAAGTGATGTTGAATTCTCCAAGAATACATCATAAATATTGCTCCACTTTCAAGAACAGGGCTTTTATCACTCACAACACTCCTACCTTGACTTTGGGTTAATCTACTCAGGGCTCCTAGATAGCTTTCCTAGACGCTCTCATGACTTTGTGCTCTGAAACATAGTCATCTTCTGTGGCACACAGTTGTGCTTCCCCTCTACAATCCACATTTATTAGAGAATTTCATATTTATTTGGTCACTTTGGTATGAATTAGCCCTAGCATCTCACAGGGTTTTATTGGGGTTCCCTCATACTTGTCAAGGCACGTTCTTAGGCGATGAGGCGCCCCACTGGGTGTGGCTTGCCCCGCACCTTGCCTAATATGTCGCCCTTATGTTATCTTTGTAGATCTATAGCATATTAATGACTTTAAATGCCCTTTTTTGTCCTATTGTGCAAAGCATATTGTTGCCTATGTAATGTGCCACATACCATTTGTTACAAAACTGTTAACAAGAAGATTAAGAGACAGCAACTTTTGTATTAACAGGGCACACCTATATATATGGACTTGGACGGTGGCCAATAACCCGATTACACAGTATGGGACTAATCCCATATACACAAAGGAATAGAATAAAAGAATAATGAATAATAGATACTTATTATTCTAACACTTCCCCTCAAGCCGGTGCATAGATATCATAGGCACCAAGTTTGTTACATAAAAATTTGATACGACAACCATTAAGGGATTTAGTGAATAGATATGCTACTTGATCTTTTGACTGGACTGGAACAAACATGATTTGTTTATCTTGATTCTTTTCTCGAATGAAATAACAATCAACCTCAATATGTTTAATTCTGTCATAAAAAACTGGTTTGGAAGCAATGTGGACAGCAGCTTCGTTATCACAACAGAGCTCCAATGCCTCAGACTTGGTGTACCCAAGTTCCTCTAGGATGTTCTTGGTCCATAAGGATCGTTAGCCGCATCAGCCATGGCTCGGTATTCAAGTTCAACATTTGATTGAGCTCGGACAGTTTGCTTTTTGCTTTTCCATGACACTAGATTGGTTCCTACAAATACTCAATATCCTAAGATAGATCTTCGACATTAACACATCCTACCCAATCAGCATATGAGAATCCATGTACTTTGAGATGTACATGATTTAAGTACCATATATTTTTGCCTAGACTCTTCTTAAGATATTAAAGATTTCGAATGACAGACTCCATATTACTGGTATGTGGTTTGTCTATGAATTGACTAACCATACTAGTAGCAATGGATATATTTGGACGAGTTACAGTAAGATAATTAAGCTTTCCGACCAGTCTTTTATACTTCCACTAATCTTCAAGAGGCTCCCCATGATCTTTATATCAACTTGACTCTGGGATCCATTGGAGTATCTATAGGTTTTGCTCCAGGCATGCCTATTTCTTCAAGTAGATCAAGAGTGTATTTCCTTTGTGATATAATAATACCATCTGAGGATCTAGCCACTTTAATAGCCAGAAGTATTTTAGGGGACCTAAATCTTTAGTTTGAAATCTACTTTGAAGAAATTGTTTGAGTTGTAGAATACCATGTTTATTATCTCCAGTGATGACAATATCGTCAACATACACAATAAGGACAACGCTTGAGGACCTCGCTGATAGAATATTGAATGATCAAGATCGGATCTTTAGTTTGAAATCTACTTTGTGGAAATTGTTCAATTGTGGAATACCTTGTTTATTATCTCTAGTGATGACAATATCGTCAACTTATTGTTCAAGATCGGATCTTTAGTTTGTGAAGAAGAAAAAGGACGAGATCTAACGTGGAAAAATCCTCTGAGGAGGCAAAAAACCACAGGAAGGCCCTAGCCGTCACACTGGCCTAGGGTTGTTGTTGCTTTCTTAATCACAAGATGGGGGACTTGTTACAATATATACAGCAGCAAAGGCTATATGGATCCAAGCCCAAGATCCATTTAGCACCATACATAAAAACATAACCTTAACACTGCCCCTCAAGTTGGGCATACAAATCAAACATGCCCAACTTGCCTACAACATTCAGAAAAATAGACTTGTTGATTCCCTTTGTAAAGATATCAGCCACTTGTCCTTCTGTTTTAACATAAGGCATACATAATTGTCCTGAATCAATTTTCTCTCTGTTAAAATGTTTGTCAATCTCTACATGCTTTGTACGATCATGGAGAACGGGATTATTTGCTAGATTAATAGCTGATTTGTTATCACAATATAACATCATAGGACCCAGAGGACATATTCCCATGTCCTTTAAAAAATTCTTCACCCACAAAATTTCGGTGACTCCTTGAGCCACAACTCTGTATTCAGCTTCAGCGCTTGATCTAGCAACCACATTTTGTTTCTTGCTTCTCCATATTATAAGGTTTCCACCTAAGAAGACCCAATAGCCTGAAGTCGATCTTCTATCATCTAGGGATCTTGCCCAATCAGCATCAGTGAAGCACTCAATCTTTTAAGTCATTGCTTCTTGTGAATAAAAGTCCCTTTCATGGGTTTCCTTTTAGATATGCTAGAATGTGGTATGCAGCTTTTAGATGTATGAATGTAGGTGCATGAATAAATTGACTCACAGTATTCACTGCGTAAGTAATGTCAGGTCTAGTCAAACTGAGGTATATTAGTTTCCCAACCAATCTCTGATACAAATTTTTACCTTCATCATCCATAGGAATCCCATCTTTCAAGCTTAACTTGTGATTTTTCTCTATAGGAGTTCCTGCGGGTTTGCATCCCATTTGACCTGTTTCTTTGAGAATATCCAATACATATTTTCTTTGACATATATTTACTCCTTTTGCTGATTTTGCAATCTCTATACCCAAGAAATATTTCAGTTCACCCAGATCTTTTATCACAAATTCTTTGGCTAACCTTGTCTTCAGGAGTTGTATTTCTTCATTGTCACTTCCTGTAATAATCATGTCATCAACATAAACTAGCATTAGTGTGGTGTTGTTTCAGGTCTTCTGAATGAACAATGTATGGTCTCCATTTCCTTGTTGAAACGCCAATTGTTTCATGAAAATTCTGAGTCTTTCAAACCAAGCGCGCGGAGATTGTTTCAAACCATACAAAGCTTTCTTTAAACTGCAACATTTTCCTGCTTGTTCATATCCAGGTGGTAGTTGCATAAAGACATGTTCATGCAAGTCACCGTTAAGAAAAGCATTCTTAACATCAAGCTGATACATTTTCCAGGAGAAATGAACAGAAATAGCAATGACAATTCTAAATGAATTCATTTTTGCCACTGGGGAAAAAGTCTCAAAGTAATCAATGTCAAACTTCTGAGAAAAACCTCTTGCAACCAGCCTAGCCTTGTATCTATCTACAGTCCCATCTGCATTGGGCTTGATTGTGTAAACCCACTTGGATCTAACCAGATGAGCTCCTTTAGGAGTGTCCACAATATCCCAAGTTTGATTTTTTATTAGAGCAGTCATTTCTTCTTTCATAGCATGAGCCCACTTTGGGTCTTTTAAGGCTTGATCGACAGTCTTGGGAACTAAGGAAATGTCAAGTGCAGACAAGGCGGATAAAAAGCATCTAGAGTTGGAACTCAATCTAGAGTAGGATACATATTTCTGGATGGGATGCTTGGTGCATTCTCTAGTTCCCTTCCTAAGAGCAATCGGTAAATCTACCTCGCCTTCCATCTCAACTTCTGCACCTAGTTCGGGGAAATTGGTGTTGGTATTGGTATCATCATTCTCAGTGACAACTTTTTTTCTAATCCTTCCTCTTTCATACACTTGACCAAACCTCTGTCCTTGATGAGTCTCTTCTGTCGTGCCTTCGAAAGTGTTGGGAAAGCTAATTGGTTACTCTACTGGACATATTATAGCGGAATCCCCCTGTAGAGGAACATTCTACAAAGAAAGATACATTCTCATGAAACGTGACATCTTTGGAAATATAATATTTCCCAATTGACACTGATAGACATTTATATCCTTTCTTTGTCACTGAATAACCAAGAAAAACAGCTCTAATAGCCCGCGGATCAAATTTTGATCTCCCAGGTTGCAAGTTGTGCACATAGCAAGTACAATTGAAAACTTTTGGTGGTAAGTGAAAAACATTTTCGTTTCCAGATAGAATTGTCATTGGAATCTCCCCTTTCAGTTTCCTGCTAGGCATCCTGTTAATTAAGTAGGTGGTTGTCAACACTGCACTACACCAGAAATTTTGGGGGACATTTCTCTGAATCAAGAGAGCTCTAGTGACCTCCAAAAGATGACTATTTTTCCGCTCTGCCACACCATTTTATTGTGGTGTGTAGCTACAAGATGTTTGATGAATAATCCCTTTCTTATTGAACATCGACTTGACCCCTTTTTCTAAATACTCTTTACCATTATCAGATTGAAATTTCTTTATGGTAGCTCCAAATTGTGTTTCTACCATTGTTAGAAATTGCTCTATTAACAGTGGAATCTCCGATCATTTTTTCATAAGATATAAAAATGTGCATCTAGAATAGTCATCAATAAAGGTGACAGTACTTGAAGCCTCCGTCAGATACAATAGGTGCTAGACCCCAAACATCAGAATGGTGCTCAAAAATAGATGTAGTATTACTTTCAAAATGCTCATACATAGAACGATGATGTTTGGACAACTCACAGACATCACATTTTAACTGACTCAATTCAATAGAAGAAAAAAATATCTGGAAACAACTTCTTTAAAGAGGAAAAACTCAAATGCCCTAAGCGACAATGCCATAACTGAATCTCCTACCTCTTGCTCTGAAGCGCTACCTGAAGCGCAGAAGTAACTCTACCTGGTACCTAGTAAAGGCCTTCAGAGTCCAAACAAATCCCAATCTTCTTCCCTGAACCTAGATCCTGTAGAACACATCGATTAGAGAAGAACTCAAGACTACAATCTAGTGCTTTGGAGATTTTACTAACGGATTGTAAACTCAAAGATAGGTCAGGAACATGTAAAGCATCAGATAAAACCAAGTTTTCCTGATATTGATGTCACCTTTCCCAGCAATAGTAGCAAAAGAACCATCTGCCATCACAATTTTATTGAGACCACACACAAGTATATAGTTAGAAAACCATTTTGGATGAGATGTCATGTGATTCGTAGCACCACTATCAATAACCCAATCATCATCACAGGACGTACCTCGTTTTGCTTGGGTGGAGAGAGCATGGTTGATTGAAGGCTCAGATTGGCTAGACTTAGAGATCATAGTCTGGGACAATTTCTTGGAGTTGCTCCATCTGTCCTGTAGAGAAACAATCTGATTGTCGCTCTTGATGTAATTCTGTAGCATCTGATGCAGTTCCTTGTGTTATGTAACGATCATTTCTCCCTATATTTCTTCTTTTCTCAGGGTGGAGCTTCCAGCAAAAATCTACGGTGTGTCCAGGCTTGTGACGGTGAATACACTTGAGGGTACCTCGTGTGGCTCCAGAAGAAGTTTGGCTGAGAAAGGTTGTGTTTTCATTTGAGTCACTAGAATCAGTCATAATGGCTCTACGAGCCTCCTCTGCTTCAATCTGAAAATATACCTCTTCCACACTAGGAATGGAAGTCCCATTCAAAATCTGGTTGCAAACATTTTCAAACTCCGCATTGAGACCACCCAGAAAGGTAAACGTGCGCATCTTCCATTCATGTTCCCAATATAGCTTCTGATCAGTAGTGCAAGTCCATGTATCTTCATTGTAGTAATCCATATCCTCCCACTTTGACTTCAAGAGGTTGTAAAAATCAGTTACACTCAGTTTCCCTTGTTGAAGAGTACAAATCTCCTTATTAAGCTGATATATACGGATGTCTTTTCTTCTGCCCAAACATATTCTTCAAAACATCCCACATTTCATAAGCAGTTTTCTTTCGCATAATCAGGAGTTGAATATCAGGAGCAACAAAATTGACTATCCAAGATTTCACTTGGTTGTCTTCTAAGTACCATTGATCCCATCCCTTGTCTTCATTTGCAGGGGCTTCCTTTTTCTCATTAACATACCCAATTCTTCCCCGGCCCGCTATTGTCATCTCAGCAGCAGCTACCCATAGAAGATAATTGTTACGATCCAGCTTTGTAGTAGTGATTTGCATGGCTGACATATCATTGTACCTGGAGGAGTCCACGAGAAAGAACTAGAACTCGAACAACACAGCCTGGCAGCAAAAGATTTAGGCTGCAAAGCCGCAAAAAAAATCCTGCTGTAAACAGACTCTAAATCAGCAACTGGTGATCATCTGCCCGGGATAGCTGCAGCACAAGTAGGAATGGGAGCATGCTGCCCGAAACTACCGTAGCAATAGTAGGATTGAAAGTTCGGTCAGCCGAGCAAAAGACGATGTAACCGAAACGGACGAACAAGGAAGCACCAACGATAGGAAGACAGCCCGCTGATCGATTGTACTGTAGCCGTAATAGAAATTCCAAATCGGGCAGCAACCGGAGAAGGCACTAACAAATCGCGGATAGGTAAAGACCATAGGCCGCCGTTAATGTAGCGTCGCCGTACTGTAGCACCAGTACAAAATTTGTCGTTACTGTAGCACTACGGGAAAAACACATGTACAACAGTTGCTACAAGGTGTGACGGCCAAATAGCAGAAAGAGAGTCCCTGATCTTCAAAGCTTTGATACCATGAAGAAGAAAAAGAGACGAGATGTAACGTGGCAAAAATCTTCCAAGGAGGAGGCAAAAAACCACGGGAAAGCCCTAACTGTCACATCGGCCTAAGGTTGTTGTTGCTTTCTTAATCATAAGATGGGGGGACTTGTTACAATATATAGAGCAGCAAAGGCTATATGGATCCAAGCCCAAGATCCATTTAGCACCATACATACAAACATAAACTTAACAGTTTGAAATCTACATTGTAGAAACTATTCAATTGTGGAATACCCTGTTTATTATCTCTAGTGATGACAATATCATCGACATACACAATAAGGAGGGCAACGTCTAAGGACCCTTGTTGATAGAATATTGAATGATCAAAGATTGGATCGTAGGAGACCGAACTCCAAGAGTGCATGACTGAACTCGCTGAACCATGCTCGTAGTCATTGTTTGAGCCCATAGAGTGTAAGCCTACAAACAAAATGATACTCTTCCTGAGCAACAATCCCAGGGGGTTGCTTCAATAAAATTTCCTCTATCAAGTCACCATGGAGAAAAGCATTCCTAATATCAAGTTGATGTAGAGGCCAAGAAAAATGAGCAACTAGTAAAATAAAAAGTCAAACGGATGACATTTTAGCCACTGGGGAGAAAGTCTCGAGGTAGTCTTATCCATATACTTGAGTATATCCCTTGGCTACCAAGCTAGCTTTGAGGCGGTAAATAGCACCATTAGGCCCTACTTTCACAGAGAACCCATATGCATCCAACAATAACCTTGTCTTTTGGAGTAGGGACGACTCCATGTGTGATTTTGTCGTAGAGCATTCATCTCATCTTCCATAGCAAGACGCCAACATGGGTGACACATAGCAACAGATACAGAACTAGGAACAATGATATCAAAAATGGATGAGATAAAGGCTTTGTACGAGGGAGATACACAGTCATACGAAATAAAGTTGGAAATAGGATGAAGATACATAATTGTTTTCCATTCTGAAGTGCAAAAGGTTGTTAAAGAGAGTTGTTGTTACTGACAGGATCTCCAGACTAAGTGGTGATTGAAGGACGGTTGCCATTTGCGTTGTCTGATACTTGTTCCGGATTGTTTACCTTTGGGTCACGTGTGTAGACATGAGTAATGGGGGCTTATCCCTTGAGAAGTGTCAGAGGACATTGGTGGAGGTGATTCTCCTTTGACGAGGTTTGGACGAGGAGATCTCAATGAACATGGGAAGCGGGAGAGCTACTTCAAGTTCCCCCACAAACTGAGATCCTCCAAAAAATGGAGTATCAACAAAGAAAGTGGCATCAGCAGGAACCATAAATTTGTGTTCGACGGGGTTATAACAACTGTATCCCTTTCGAGTTTTGGAGTAACCAAGGAACACACATTTGGTAGCCTTTGGGATGAGTTTAGCACGACTAGTTGCAACATTGTGAACAAAACAACACACCCAAATCTTTTCAGAGAGACGCTATGGATTGGATGGTTTGGACAAAGGATTTGGAATGGTATGTGATTGTTTAAGGTGGAAGAAGGCATGTGGTTAATGCGATATGTAGCAGTAAGAACAACATCGCCCCAGAGATCTTTTGAAACATTCATATGTAAAAGAAGAGTACCAATTGTTTCAATAATATGACGGTCATTCCGTTCGGTCGCTCCATGTTGTTGGGATGTGTGTGAACAAGAGGATTGGTGAACAATCCCTTTTGAAGATAGGTATTGATTGAAAGCATGACTAAAATACTCCAGTATTATCCATTCGAAGAATATGAATCCGCTGAGAAAACTGGGTTTCAATTTCACAGTAAAGTTTGTATCATTGATAAAATTTTCGAACGATATTTCATCAAATACAACCAGGTGACTCTAGAAAAGTAATCAATGAAGGATACAAAATATTTATGACCAAGTTTTAAAGGAACCCGACACAGTCCCCAAACATCAGAATGAATAATCGCAAACTTTGACTTAGCACTCATCAGGTCCTTGGACTTAAAGGTGGATTGATGATGCTTTCCTAACTGACATGACTCACATTCTAATTTACCAAGGCTAAATAGATGAGGATGAAGGACCCCGAGTTTGTCCATAGACATGTGTCCAAGCCGACAATGAATATCATGAGTAGCTACAACACACACTTTGGAAGTTAGACCAAGATAGTAAGGACCAGCAAATTCATACCCGCCCGCCACCAATCACCTTCTGCATCTGGAGGTCTTGTATAACACAATCATCATGGTTAAGTTAAACTGAGGCTTGAAGAGAACGAGTTAGCATGCTTATGGAAAGTAAGTTAAAAGGAAATTTTGGAATAAACAAGGTTGATGGTAGTGTGATGGTAGGTAAGGGTTTGATGGTTGTTGTGCCTTTTATAGACACTTTAAAACCATTGGCAATGGTGATTGGTGGTAGAGGTGATATGTTGGTAGATAGGTTAGATATAAGGTTGCTTGTACCTGTAATGTGATCTGTTGCACCCAGTGAAATGAAAAACGTTCTGAGCGGCCGCTTCATTGGCTCAGCAGCCCAGCCGTTTAAAATACCCCCTAAGCGCCCGAAATCGTTTTCCAAAAAACGGGCATTTTTTTCCCGCTTAACCCGCTTAATCGGCCGCTCAGACCACTTTTTTTAAGAAAACTGCTGCAAGCATGTAATATTAAGTAATCTTTGAAAGTAAAATAATTATTGACTGTAATATATTAAACTTATATATAATACATGTTCTATGATAAGCCTTAGTTAATTTAATATGCATACTTTGTATGTAAGCCATAGTAATCGGGTATTGCTGTATATCCAAGTAAATTACATGTAACTAATCATGATATAGATTTTAGAATGCATACTTTGGTTAAATGTTAAATATACTGCTGTAATTTATGATCTAGTGATGATATGTAAATGTAGCAATAAGTTAGTAAGGTATCAATGATAAGTCTGTTGTAATCTGATGCAAAATAGTTATTGTATCATGTATATATACTTAATACTTTTTTGTTTTAAAGTTGTATAGGGTGTTTTATGTGTGACAAGTCTATTGTTCAATAGTTTAGTTATAATCATTGTTTTATAGTCGTGTTATAAAGTATTTGGGTGTTTAGTATCGTTATTTAGGGTGTTTAGATATTGTATAAAGGTTCCAAAAAGTATAGTATATATATGCATACATGTGCATTTTTTTTATAAAATTGTATAGAAAATCAAAACCCGTTTTTTCATAAATCGGCCACTTAATCGGTCGCTTACCGCTTAACCAGTTACAAGGTGTTGTCTCCACGCTTACCGCTTAACGCTTTTTAAAACATTGGTTGCACCCGAGTGAAGAACCCAAGAAGACAAACATGCACAAGAAGCTTTAAATATGCATGCAGTAGAATCACTTGGATGTGGGACGAAGGAAGCCATTGTTGCAACAGATAATGCTTGTCGAGATGCATTGTACTGGCGGAAATGGTTGTATTCATCATCAATCACTTGAATCTGGTCGCAAGGAACGAGGTATCCGATTTCGATGCCGTTTCGACGGGGCATTGAAATCGAAATTTTTTGAAATTTCGACAAAAATTTCGATAGATGCAACCGTGCTCATTTCGACGCCAAAATGAACGAATTAATTTATGAAATTTTACAGGTGATCTCTACACCTAAATGCATCGTTTTATGCAATAAAATTTTATGTGGGGGTAGGTTGGGGGTGGTCCATGTGGGAGGTAAGGGAACTATCCTGTTTTTGAGGATTTCGATGAAGGGTTTCGATGAGAAAATGTAGGACTTAAGTTATGCAAATTTGCAAGAATGATCTATAATATCAAATATTCGATATGTAGGGCATCCCCACACATTTTACTTGGGTTGATAGTTTGTTGTTGATATTGACTCAATAGTCAATCATTTCATTGGTCCCAAGAACACTAGTGCAATTTTTCCAAGCTAAATCATTATTTGTTGGTGTAGTTGGCTTCCCAGCACCTTCATTGTCTAATAACCACCACTAGGATACATGTCGTCCACATTGTAGAAACTTAAAAAGCATGCATTGCATAAGTATTTAATAATTTGAATAGCAAATATTAGGGAAATACAATGCAATTATGATATACTATAAGTATATACTATGTATAAGTACTAATTGGTGAAATAACTCCAATCCCCCTTTGCTCCTCTTCAAAAAACAACAATAACAACGAGGATTGCAATCATCGAAATTTGGCGAAATTCATCGAAATCATCGAAATTTGGCAAAACTCGTCAAAATCGACACAGTCGCACGTTTCGGTGCCAGATCCCATCAAAATCAAAAAATTTGGGCAAAATTTCACCCATTTCGCCGAAACCTCATTCCTTGTCTGGTCGGTGGTATCTTCCGGAGTGTCTTTCTTAGATGCAATGTTAGCATATGAGGTTCTTGGAGGATATCCATGAATGTCATAGCAGGTTTCTTTGTAGTGCCCCATCTTTCCACAATGGGTGCATTTTGAGCAGCGATGTCCTCCAGGAGATCTGCCTCATTGTCCTCCTCATCCACATCCATAGGTAGAGAAACTAGGATTGGCATGACGATTTGTGGCAGAAACCATGGCAGATTTATTAGAGTATGATGAAGGCACGTGAGACCCGTTGATATGCCCCATCTTTGTAGTGCCCCATCTTTCCACAATGGATGCATTTTGGGCGGCCTTGTCTCTAGGAGATTTGCCTCCTCGTCCTCCTCATCCTCGTCCACGGATAGAGAAACTAGGATTGGCATGACTATTTGTGGCAGATTTATCAGAGTAAGTGTGGGACTTAATCGATGAAGGCACGTGAGACCCATATGCTTCAGCATATTTAGGAAGTTCAAGTTCAGCAAGGATTTGACCACTCACTACTTCATACTCACGTCAGACACCGGCCTTAGTTATCAAGGCGCCCTAGGTGCTAGACAAAGCGCCCTAGACGCTAGACAAGGCGCCTCAAACTAGGCGCCCAGCTTATTGCATGCATTACATGGGCGTCTAAGGCCTTTTAGGCCCAAATTAAGCCATTTAAGGATAAATGAGCATGAATCAAGTCTGGATTTGGTCAAATTAGATCACCTTGAGTCGATTTACGGCTGAAATAGGTCTGATTTAGGCCAAATCAGGTCAAATTTTGGAAAATTAGCGAAAAACAGGTCTGATTTGGGCCAAATTTGTAAGTCATTATAGCTTGTTTGTTAAAAATTTCTACTTCCTCATATGTATGTCGTTCTTGCTTCTTTTTCTTTTCTTTTTTTATCCTTTCTCATCCTATTATTGCTACATTTTTTTTGAGTTATTCCTCCTATATCCCTCCTGCTCTGAAATCCTACGGCGGCTGCGTTTTTTTTCTTTTTCTAATCCTCCTTTACATCACCTATGCTTCGTAATATTGTTGATGTTGTACTTTCCATTTTCCTATATTATATCACTTGTTCCTCGTGATGTTGCTGCTGTTGTTATTATACCTTTACTTTTCTTTCCCATCCTCCATTTTCTTTCTACTGAGTTACAACCTCTTCCCACTTCTTTTTCCTGTTTTCTTACATTTCTTTTCTACATTTCCTGCTCCAATTGTTATTGCAGGCTTGTTGATATTAGTTCCCTTTGTTCTTCTTCCTACTCCAATCTGCTGCTATTGCTGTCATGGCCTCATTCTTCCCTCTATTTTTATGTTTCCGATATGGTATTATATGTAGTATATATGTATAATAAGAAGCTGATTAACATACTGAAAAAATACAAAAAAAACGCCCAGAACAGCCTAGGCGACCCTTGGGACATGCTGACCGCCTAGTCGCCTTCAAAACTATGACACCAGCTAGAAATTTAAATATTGACATTTGATCCTCTGCTTCCGGACTTCTTTAAGATCCACAGTCAACGGAAATAAGGAATGAAGATCGTCAGTGATTAGAGTTACTTCTCCAAAGCATTGAGTTAGAGACTTATCATATTGTTGAAGATTATACACCTCCATAGTCATCTCATACTTGTGTTAGATATATGATGAGGTTGAGATGATCCCAGACATCCTTGCATCTCTCAAAGTGAAGGGTGAGATCAGCGACATGCGCCTCCATGGAGTTCCACATAATAGACTGAAGATTTACATCATTTTGCTCCCATTGTTCTAGAGTGTCATCTTGATGAGGACCTTCTTTGAGGTGGTTATACTTTACTTGTCCTTTGAACCAAATCTCGATTGTGTGGCTCCATTGGTTAAAACTCTTCTCATTGAGTTTTTGAGTGGTGATGATTTGATCATGAACAAGGAGAGGAGCCACTACTTCTTTCTTCTCAAACATTATGATAGCAAAAGATTGACACAGCGTGTAAGAATACCGGAGACAAGGAACAAATTGCCACTGACATGGAGTGTAGAAATTTGACACGGCGTGTAGGCGTAAACCAGCCTTCCGTCAACACGGCGTGTTGGATATTAACACGACATGTAACTTGTAAACTTGTTAAAACCCTACGTTGCCTAATGAAGTCATACGACTTGAGAGTGGAACGCTCCGTGTTTCACCGCAGGAGCAGATCTTAGGGGGAAAATGTTAGAAACTATTAGAGAGTCTGGTTAATTTAGTTAATTAAGTTCTTTGAGTCTAATTGTATATGGGCCCAAGTATGTCTTGGCCCATTAGGGTTTAGTCCAAAGTTTATACGCTTCCCCCTTCTCCTATATAAAGGACGCAGATTCCTCATAAATATATCACATAGCCTTCTTTTACTTTATAACATGGTATCAGAGCAGTGATCCAACCCTAATCTTAGAAGAGACAAAAAAATCCTTTCGCCTACGGGCGATAGCCGCCCTTTTGGCTTGGCCACCAGCCGAGCACCTATCCAATCTTCGTGTCTTGGCTTCTCCTATCTAACAACCCAATCCCTATTTCTGGTTTTTCTAATCTTGTTGTTGCCTACTGCTAATTCTACTCCTAGCCACTCGGTTTCAGCACGCTACCCCAACAACCCCCTGGCCACTGCTACTTATTGCCTTGCCGCCGCCCAGCCAACTCCCCTCGTTGACCATCCCTTCGTGGTCCTCTATTGTCGTACTTGCCCCTGCCGTATAAAAAAAACCCAAGCCCTCATCTTTGTTACCCATCGGCAAATTGTCTCCTGCCGTAAAAACTCCCTTCCTTGTTACCAGTCATAACATGCCACTACCACCAACCAGCTTCCTTAGCCGCAATTCTCTCTCCACCCAGCTGTCAATGTTCTGTTCTTCGTCAATCCTAATACGAATAGAGGATATACGGTCACCTTCATCTGCCTGTTAGTTGCTCTACCTCCATCGTCTACCGCTTCCTTTATGTTTTGTCAACTCGTATCTACTCTTCACAATGTCCTCTGTGACGTCCTTGAGTCGGCATACACATGCTACAAAGCTTGGAGGTCAAGGTAAAGATTTAAAAGCGAAGGCTGTAGCGATGACAAAAGAGGTCCGTTTTTCATTGTGATGCGTAGATCAGATGATCGACTTTGTCATCTCCCTATTTGCCAGTTGCGCCCTCTATTGCACATGTCTCTAAGTTTCGTTGATAGTTGTGATGTAAACAGATTCACAAGGTCGCAGAAAGTATTGTTCTTTTTCGGTTATATACAAGAGGTTCAAGGATCATGTATGCATCTTCATGTACCTATGAAGGGAGTGTCTCCATTAAGAACGGCTATTCCTAAACGTCATTTTTCTTTAGTTGTTAGTGGCCTACTGTTGTTGTATGGAAGTCTTGATTGAGCTTATTTACTTTTGGAAGAAACCACTAATTTCTTGTGATTTGCTACTGTAAATTTGGATGGATTTTATCCGTCAAGATATTAATCTCTATGAAAATTTGTGCTTGGTTTCTTTTCGAAAATCTTTGTAGACTTTTTTTCCGCTCCCCAACCCAACTCCTCTCCTTTAAGTCGAGTCACTTTGTGCCTCAACTTCGACCAGTTGAGAGTTTCCAACTCCTCTCCTTGAGAATTTTTTCCAACAAAATAGGGTGGACGAGAGCTATGCCCCCGAGCCCCTGCGATGGGCGGCCTCCCCTCGATTCTCGCTCGCTGAGGGGCAACAGGATCCCCTAATTGGGCCCCCAACCCCCCCCCGACAGTGGTATGACTTATTATTTGCTAGAGTGTTTCTTTATCATTTCCACCCCAGCACTCTTGGTTCCTTCTGTGGTTGGTGTGAGGGGGAGAAATAGAGGAGAGATGAGATGAAGAGAGAAAATTTCTACTTCTATCTATGAGGATTTTCTTGTTGCTCTATATTTGCGGATCTTTATGTACTTCTTGAAGAGTTTGTAGACTTCTACTATTGATATTTGCGTCTGAAAGTCATTTTCTGATTATATGCTTCTTGGAAAACTCACTATCTGGAGCATCATGTCTACTGCTTGCTTAAGTTGATGGTCTTCTAGTCGGCTATGTCGACTATACCTTCTACTTTTTGCCTGCGCTTTGTACGTTGACATTGTTCATGTCTTGCACTCGTTGACTTTTCTACTACGAACCAGCACTCTCTGGACTTTCTACTATGAAGCAGCACTCTCTGCACTTTTCTATTGTGAACTGTCACTCTCTGGACTTTTCTACTGTGAACCAGCCATAGTTGTTGAGGCGCTCGCCTAGTCGACTGGGCATTCAAGGGGGGTCGCCTAGATAGATGCCCAACTTCTCTGCCCAAATAAGCGACTGCCCAGGGCAACTAGGCGACTAGGATACTGCCTGGGCAAGCATTGACCTGACTGGGCGCCTACTTTTCTGTTGGGCAAGCCCAATTAAGGGCCCAAATACCATGTCCCGCCTCATATATTTTGAACTTGTGGAGCAATAACGTACTGTTTTGGCATTTACATTGTTGTTTATGGTTGGAAATTAGGGTATACAACTATAAAATATGACTTTTGTGGGTTTAAATCAATAGAAGTAGAAATATGGAAAGATTTACATTCTCTTTATATGTTGTCATGTGTTTTCTTATCATTTATATTGGGAATGTATATCTACATATGTTGTCATTTGTTTGTTGTGCTTATTTTTTTCTTAAACTAGTAATTCAATTAGAGGATTTCAAGGATTATTGGAGTTACGAGGTATATATCATAGTGTGAGCTTTTCATTCTCAACTATTTGTTGCTTATTGTGTAATTTTATCTCATCTAATTAAATCTATTTCAACTTATTTCAGCGATGCGGGTTAATATTATACAATTTCAGTTCTAATATTCATATATACGTGTATATAGTAAAAATGTATATAATTTTCATATAAAAAGCCACCGCCTACGCGACTGCCTGGGCGGTCTGGGCACTCAACCAAAGCAGGTGACCGCCTCAAAAACTATGGAACCAACACCCTCTGGACTTGGTGAACCAACACTCTCTGGACTTTTCTACTGTGAACCAGCAGTCTCTGGACTTTTCTTGCTGCTGTTTACTGCTACACCAGATGCCACATCCTTTTGATCAAGAAGCTTCTACTACTTGTTTGCAACTTGCACTTGTGACATACTTCAGAATTGACCTGCTTGCATACTTGCCTGTTTTGCGTAATCTACTTGAGAGGGAGTATTTGAGGGATGAGTGTTTTATTGTAATCTTGATGGGGAGAAATTTTGTTTGCAACTGACTTGGGATTCTCCTAAGCTTCATCTTGAGGGGGAGTATTAGAGAGTCTGGTTAATTTAGTTAATTAAGTTATTTGAGTCTAATTGTATATGGGCCCAAGTATGTCTTGGCCCATTAGGGTTTAGCCTAAAGTATGTAAGGTTCCCCCTTCTCCAATTTAAAGGAGGGGGATTCCTCCTATCAATACATCCAATAGCCTTCTTTTACATCATAACAAAAACACTTTATTCTAGCTTCAAGGATGATTCCTCTTGTAGAAATAAGCCTCCTGGATATAGATTCGGAGGAGAGGAAACAGAGATGATGATTCGGATGATCCATATGAAGAAGATGATCTATGTGATGGTGATGATTTGCACCATGATAGAGATGACAATCTGGATGATCTGTGTTTGTGTGATGGAGATGACTTCCACCACAATAGAGATGACGATCTGGATGATCAAGGTGATGGACATCTACCACGATAGGGAGGACAATCCGGGTGATCCAGGTGATTGAGATAACTTCCACCACGATAGGGATGACAACGGGTGATCAAGATGACATCCACCACGATAGAGATGACGGATGGGATGATCAAGATGACTTCCACCGTAGAGAATAAGAGAAGAAGACGGAGATGGGATGACTTCCACCGCAAAGAATAAGACAGACTGGACAGTGGAGATAACGATGTTGATGATGGAGTCGTCAGTTGTCTATTCTCTTCAAGGGATTAGGGTAGCGCCTGATACCATGTTAACAGGAAGATAATGAGGTAGAGCAACTTAAGTTTCTATTAACAGGGCACACGTATATATATGGACTTGGGCGGTGGCCAACAACCCAATTATACAGTATGGCACTAATTCCATATAAGTAAAGGATAGAATAAACAAATAATAAACACTTATTATACTAACAAAAACTATTCCTCTTGATACACAAATACTGATTTTTCATATTTTGTCTTGTCGCATTCAATCCAATATCTGATTTAGGGGCTATGTATTCGGACAGTTGCTATAGACAAATCTCTATTTCTTTATTAATTCTCTATCTCTTACATTATTTAGTAGTACTCTTCTTGTTTTGGCAATATTAATGAATATTATAAGAAATGTAATTTGTTATGTACTTTTCCCATGAAACATATGTATATTAGTGGATTTACCTACACACACATATATATATGAAATATAACATATATATAACGGGGAAATGTTATACAAGTCATAATAACATAACACATGCATTGATATAGGTAAATTATACCATATATGTGAAGGGGGAAATGTATGTCAAGTAGCCAGCTGGCACGACTGACATTCAAAATATAAGCTAGAACTATGTCTATCATAAGGATAAACAAAACAATGATGTTTGGCAAGTTGGCATGATTGACTTTGAAATTTCGAAAGATAAATTCGGCAACATTAACTTCCGTTTCACAACGGATGGATGACCAAGACGTTTATGGCATAGATAAAGCAAGGCAGATTAAGAAACAAGTGTAATAGTAGAAGTTAACGAAGTTTATAGTTAGTACAAAGTAAGGAATGAGGTATCTAATTTTGATGTCATTCGGACAGCATGGAAACCAAAATTTATTGAAGTTTCGACAGAATGTTTGATAAATGCAAAAGTGCCCATTTCGACACCAAAATGATTGAATTAAGTCATGAAATTTCATAGGCATGAGCTCTACACCTACATGCATGTTTTATGCTTTAAAATTATATATGGGGATAGGTGGGGTCCTTCATGTGGGAGATAAGTAAACTTTATTGTATCCTGGGAAAATTTCAACATTTGAGCAAAAGATTTTGCTAATTTTGACACGACGGTACAGTAGCATGATTTTGTAGCAAATGCTAGCGAAATCGAAATTTTCCTCAAAATTTAGATGATTTCGTGGAAACCTCATTCCTTGGTACAAACCATCTCCACCTTTATATATCCCACCAATCATCTCCTTAGAGATCCTATAGAGACAATATAAGGAATGAAGGTTACACTTCATTTCAAGGTTTTTGTAATTTTACAGGCAGATATCATATCAAGAGGAAAGTTAGGAACACAACAAATAAGCAGAATATTGGGAAAGCCAATCATGTAACCTATCCATATAAATGTATATCCATCAATTAACTGCACTGGAAATTGATGTGTGCATTTCTTCAACATAGAGAAAAGTTTCTCATTGTCATTCATGTGTGGATGGCACTATAGTACCAGCGTCAACAATGCAAACACTCCTTGATGAAAAATAAAAGGCTTAGAGACATGTATAGTTACCTAGATGACGAGCAATATTTTCCTGAAGGGTTGATGAGGACAAGGAGGCCGCCTCAATCGCATTCTCCGGGTCAAAAAAACTAAGAGTCAACATCTGGTTATTGGTGCACTAGAAGTAGATATTGTTTCCCCCATCAATGTCAATAGTAGAAACTTGATTGGCCCACTCACGCTTATCATTCTTGTTCCAACAGTTGTCATCGATATGATTACACCTTTTGTAGAAGATTCAATCCCTTTAAGTAGATGTAAATCCTCAACTAATGGTGTGGAGGCTTGGAGCTTCTTCCACCTCCACGGCTTGGAGTACCATGACCTCGTCCAAGAACGACAAGAGCAACAAGTACGGATCTAGCTAGACATAGATAGGAATCACCTAAAGTTTGCAATAGACAAAAGCAAGAATCTGTTGGCGGACATTCTCATAGCTTGATGGTAATGATGTAAGAAATTAACACAATTGTATTTCATCTTGTTGCTTTTATGTTTGGAGAGATCAACAACCTGAGGATGTTATACTTTTGAGTTCTTCACAAATGCTTGTGAAGTTATCAAAAGTGTGGCACAAAGGCAGAGGTATCCTCCTAATTCAAAGAAAGCAATTAGTAACATGAGTCAAGAACACAAGATGTGCTCCCTTTGCTAGAGTATAAATCAGAAACATAACCGCAAGCTTCCTTGGTTGTTTCAATAAAGATAAGATTGGTAGTAATGTGAGGTTTGCATCTGTTTAGGATCCAAAATAGAACTAAGGAATCACGTTCATCCTGTTTCTTGCAATCTCCCTTCTTGACAATAGCCTCATCTTTAGCTGGTCGAAACTTGGTGAGGTGAGCAAGCTTCCCAAAAGAATGCATAAAGATTTGAAAAGACAGTGCCCACAGAATACAGTTATATCCATTGAACTTGATAGATGTGACATACTTGGAGTGTGTCAGGGGCATCCACAGAAGAGAATGAGGTTATAGTATTAGATAGAGATGATCAAATAATAAAACAAGGATGATAATGTCCAGCAACGGCAACACATGGCGTGTCGTGAAAGGCACACATGTTAGTGGTCAACCTGACATATCTTATGTTGGACACATCGTGTGATTATACTAGATAATTAAAGCATAGCAGCTTCTGGAAACAAGCCATGTCCCTAGATGACACATGGCCGGTGGTGACATGATGTATCTCGGATGGGACATGTATGTGAGTATGTCACAAGAGTAACTTGGGGCAGAGAAAAAAAGGAATGGCAAGTTGTGTCCTCAGATTACACGTCATATAGGGTGATTATACCTCGTGACTTGGGTGGGACACGCTGTGTCACAGCAGTAATTTGAGGTAGCTTAGTGGTAGAGCAACATTTCATGTCAATTAGAAACAAGTAGTGTCCGGCACGGCAAAAGTAGGAAGGTTGAGAAACAACCAAGATTAGATGCAAAAGTTGTGGGAATCACTATGCATCTCCACGAGGGAGAAGATATGCCATAAGAACCCAATCACATCAGGAAAAAGATAGGCAGATCCCTATAACAAGTGGTCATAGAGGATCTCGAAGAAGAACTTGTAAGGCTTTTCTAAAAAGTTAATCTTCAAGGCATAAGATTGTCGAAAAGATTGTAGGCTATACCACTAGACTAGGAAGCACGGACACTTCTCGGAGGCTGCCGTATCCGTGTCCAACGCGTGTCCAACATGGACACACTTTGGACACGCCTCCGGCGTGTCCACTTTGAATTTTTTTTTATTGAAGTGTTGGACATGGCTTGGACACCTCCAGGATACACCACTCCGACCGACTTAAGCCTAGGCATATGAAAAAGCCCAAGCCTTCTCTAAATCTTTGCCTCTTGTCCTCTACTACTCGCCCTACTACCATTAGTTAATTAAGCTTCAGGTGCTACATGCAAGTTGTTGACACCCTTCTTATCATCTCCACCAGCTATTGCAACATCCGGGGACTGCCACATCAACCATGAGGAGGAAAACAATTGGATTCACCTCCTCTTGATAGTACATGTTGTTAATCATTACTTCCATTAGAACTATTGTCCCCAAAATATGATCAAAAAAAAACCTATTGTCCCCAAAATTCTACTGCTCTTAATTTTTACAATTCATATTACAACAATGTCATATAATCAAGCATCGTAATGTTTGTTGTGAACTAATCCATATTGTGACTTGTAAATATAATGTTATATGTTGATTGCTTGTTGGATTTCATGGTGATTGCCCATGCGGATAATCTATCTAGATCATTTTGTGTTAATACACATAGCATATTACACATTGTATGTCATAATATGTTATAGAAATATATATATACATATACTTGTTGTGTCCAGTGTCGTGTCCGTGTCCTATATTTTTGGAAATTGACGTGTCTCGTGTTCGTGTCTGTGTCTAAATCTGTGTCCGTGTCCGTGTCCATGCTTCCTAGCCACTAGATCATCATGTTGGAGAAGAGGATTAGATTACAAAGGAGGGAGACCCCTCTAGGAGTAATCAACAAAGGAAGTAGTGGCTCAAGCAGAAGATGGCGACTGTGGTGGCAAAAGAGAGAGCAATGGCGGTGGTTACATGTCCTACTTGAATACCATGTCGAAAAGAGTTGCAATGCATATATTTAGAGATAGGGGGCTCTCCTCTCCCATATATAGGAATTAGGAAGAGAAAGCAAAGGAAGCGGACAAAACCCTAAATGAGTCTACTACAAAGAACCATATTATAGAGAAGTAAAGAAATGAAAATAAAGAAAAACTATATATAGAACAAATGTTTTTTAGGAGATGGATCATTGTCATGATACCATATATAAATCCATTGGGAAGCAAATCAATGTATTCCGATAGGAAAAACCTTCTAGATAAACAGGAGGGGAGGTATACTAACTTGACACATTACCTTAATGGGAAAACAAAATCACCATAACACTAGTAATTAAATAAATCAACGTTCTCACATCATATTAAGGTAGATTCCATTTTGTTTGAGATTTGTGATTGGCAAAAACATTGCATATCCCATGTGCACACTGCAGATAAATTGTGGTATATTTACCTTAAGGTCTTAAAAAATATAGGGTCTTGTCCAGGTTGAGGAGTTTTAGAGAGTATTAGCATTTAGTTATTTAGTTGATGTGTGTATTTGTAATACGGGCCAAAATGTGTTTAGGGTTTTGGCCCTTCTCCTATATGTAGGAGAGGGGTTTGCTCATCGATCAATAACAACACATATAAGGGATTTTCTGGCTACCACATTTTCTTACAGTTATTCCCCATTTTTTTCCATATATTACAAGAGAAGGGAATACAAAATATAACACATCAACCATCACAAGTGGTACCTGTCAAGACACATTTCCCTATGTATTATATACGAATATTTACCTATCCACCATACATATAGTTTTCCGAGCAACTAATAATCACATTCCTAAATAACGTTCTTTCTTGAGAGTCTATGTCATGCTGGCAAGTGATTCTAGGAATCAACTCACTTTCAAAAATAAAAGTGATGGAAACATATACCATTTTTTCATATATCATAAAAGAAGTGGCACAATCAAGTTTAAACCATCAAGCATCCAACATATAGACATGCCAAGGTACATTTTCTGTAATACTTTGTATTCAAACATCCACCTAATATTCATACACGATGGTTTCCTCAGTCAATTGATAATCACATTCATGAAGGATGTTCTTTGCTAAAGTCTATTATAGGATGGCAAATGATTCAAGGAATCTAACTGGATGAAAAAGAAAATGATTAAAACAAGTGATTCAATGCAAAAGCTTGAGTGCACCAAGATGTGTTCATAGCCTATGCATATGAGATGAGAATCATTATTTTGGATTGAGGAAGGAAAGGAATGGACAACAATTTGGCATGTTTGTAAAATATGAAGTGCTTGATTATTGTGTATGTCACATGAAGAGCCAAATGAAAAACAAAGGCCAACCTAGTTGACACCAATTGGGTGGAAAGACTGGTTATTATTGTATATAAATCCCATTGTGTTTCTTTAGCCTTCCAAGAGATTTAGAGTCTAGATCAAAAACAAAATCCAACATCCATTGGGGCATCAACTTCCACTCCCTTCAACAAAAAAATGGGATTTTGTCATATTTCATGTCGTTGGTGATATTCATTCCATTAACTACACTTTTGCCAATGAGATTGTGCTAACACTTACAAGTTTCAACACGAGGGTAAGCATACAAACAAAAGCACATCCGCAAATTTCAGAACTTTATTTGACATTTAGAGTTTGTGAGAAAAGGTACATTTCACTGTACCTTTTTAGTCCAATCAACATTTTTGAACAAAGTAAAAATTGTAAAGCATTTGCATAAATAATACACAATCATGCCATGAAATCACTGACTACCTTCACTTATGGAAGTAATCCTGACTATAAGCGAGTCTCATATATACTTGATTGTTTTTGTTCTCAAGCACGACTTATCATATATATTTTCATGATGGTATTACTATCAAAAAAATTATTCTTCTAACAATTTTATTTGACTTGAGCAGTTTTTCCCAATGAACAGATCTTTCCTTCGAACCATTCATGTAAACCTAACAAAGGGTGATTTCTGAGTCAGTTAAAATGACTCAGCAATTCATTTGCACAAACTATCAATAGTAAATCTAAGAACCAAATAGACAACCTTAAATCTTTATCGGTATATAAATAGGGTTCAAGGAAGAAAATAGTTCAAAAATGACCTACGTTGTGACAACAGCAGGAAGACCCTCGGGAATAGCAGCAACGGCGAGAGCAACAGCAATCTAGTTGATAAAAAAGTAAAGTGCAGAGGAAGCGTGTCAGAAGCATAAAACAATTAACTGAAAATTCTACTTCATTAGTGTATTAGAATAATATTACCTTGAAGTAATGAATAGCGCCTCTTAGAAAACCACCATGAGAAGGATCACGAAAATGGCCAATATTCACAATCCAAACAAGCACACAGATACCTGCAATAACCTAAAACAGGCAACCAACTCAGCAAAATATCATCAATGGGCAAAAGAGATAATCATTTATTCACTAGAAGATTGAAAAACAGCAAAATAGAAGCATAGAATATCATGGTTATGCTAGCATGTCTATAAGTGGACTTAGACTAAGTCACTATACGGTATATTTTCAGGTTTCATTGTGTATACATCTTACTATATGTTATAATAAAAATAGTCCTTTGCTGTCTTGTGGCAAATGGATACAGCAACGCTCTAGCGATCGGTGTGAGCAACCATGCTGGATTCTCTCTACCAAGCCATGGCCTTGGGACAAGGGCCAATGTGTTAATGGAACCTCCTGCATCCTTGTAAGTGATGTTGGCATCCCCGCCAGGAGTTGGAAAGATAGGGTGATTGTCTTGAAGCAAGCATCAACAACCTAGACCCCAAAAACGGCGGTGTATGGATGGAGGTCAATAGCCTTGTATGTCAAATGAGCGACTTCCCTATGCTATCCTTATTGTGTGACAAACACAACATGCATCCTATGAAGCACAGATACTGCAAAACATGTGTCGTGCCTGTATTGGATACGTATCGGATGCCAATACTCCATGGATACATCTAGATACGTACCAGATACCTCTCCAGCTAAATCCTTTTTAATTCTTTTTTTATTGCATGGATATGACCCGGATATAGCCCGGATACGACCAGTCTTATTTAACCCTTTTTCTAATAAACCACTACCTTACGCACATGATCATTACAAGAAACAAAAAAAAAAAACCCAGACTCCCCCCCCCTGCTGTCTCTCAACCCCAACTCCCATGGCTCTCGACTCCTGCTCGTTTCCCGTTGTGGTTGCTAGGATGAGCAGTCGTACGTACTAGCTTCTCTAGGTGCTCCCAATCATCAGTGGGGGCTGTCATCTGCCCTTTGTGTCGTCATTGCACCTAACAAAGGTAGCCACCGCAGCCAGTCTTCTCCACAGCGGCATGGAAGCTCCCAACATTATCGTGAAGGAAGCTTCTCCCTGCCATCCTTGCTGCGGCTGGAGGGGTTCTTCTCCACGGCCAGGTACGTCATCCTCATCTCTATTCCATTGTTATGTTCCTTTTCTTTTTGCTTCCATTCTCTTCCTTCTCTGTTTCCGCTGTTGAGACCTCTTTCCAAACGATTGACCTAGGTTTTTACTAGTACTATGTGCAAATCAATATAACAAGTCTTTCCCATCTGTGATTGGTTTTGAAGCTTGGCCTTGCTAAACTCCATGTTATATATGTCTATTGTTGTGCCTTATCTTCTCCGAAAGGCTTCGATTTGCTATTGTTGGTTAACATACAACTTTTGGATTTCTACCTTGACTCTTTTAGAATCTATTTTGGCATTGTCTTTGTTCATCTCCGTTGAAGGTAATCCCCCAAAAGATTTCTCTCTGTTTTATCAATGTGCCTTGCTGTTACATATTCTTACTAGTACATAAATGATTCTGCTGTTTGGTGGTATGTCAAATTCAGTTCAATTTTTTTCTTAATTTGATTCTTGAATATGTTCTTCATATATTCATATAAAAAAAATTCAATAAATTCTACTGTTTGATCTCTTCCTTATATGATGATGATATCAATCATCAGTTTATTAAGTTCATTGTTAACTCTTTACTGTTAATATGTCAAAAAATCTATCCATTATGATGCTCAAAGAAGTTCTTGTAGTTTACTGTTATGAGTATTTCTTCTACATTTATAGTCTTCCCCTAGCCAATTCAAATCAGTCTGTCTTGTAGCTTTGACTTATTAGGTTTCTTTACTTGTGAGTTATACCACCTCCAACTTCTTGAATTATATTTGTGCTCCAATATCCAATTGATACTAGTCTTTCTATCTCATTTATCTAATATTTATTTCTTAGATACGACATGAGTCTCTCAACTGAATGTGATGATCACACACCTTCGTGGAAATATGTGACCATTATAACTAAAGCATCAAAAGGTGGGAATACTGAATTTTATTGCAAATTGCAACTATTGCAACAAAGAGTACAAGGGGTCAGATACTATGGAAAAAGCTCACTTGCTTAGGATTTCATGCAATGGGGTCATACACTTTCTTCTCTGCCCTCTGACAAGCCAAGCAACAGCTTTTTATATGATAAAAAAAACTATGACTTCCCATTCCAGATTTTTGGCATTTTCATTTTATTATCAGTTATGACCAAAACTACTACACCTCCCCTTTAGTTCTTCCAATATAATATCCTATAATAAATACAGAAAAGAAACAGCCATTAAATATGAAAAGGAAAGACACGTATATGTCTACACTTTGTTTGATTGAAATACATGGGTTCGATTCAGTCATCTATTCAAGAAAGAATTTGCTAGTTCTACATTGCGAGATTGGAAAGCAAAAAGTTCGTAGTTTCATGTAAGAAAAGAAAACGGTAATAACCTTAGCCAAAAAGGTCCCAAATTCATCAAGTTTTTTCTTCAAGGGAGTCGCTTCCTGTATAACATAATTTTAATCAGCAAAATAAAAGAGTTGAGCATAAAGTAAAGGTTTAGACACCCATGATATATGCGTTCGAAACATATAAAATTAAGTGACAAAATAACTGTGAGGAACTCACATCCTTAGTTTTGAGCATTGCATCACGTATGCTACCCATGGCTGTGTTTGATCCAATTTCAACAACCACAGCTCGGGCTCTGCCGGCTACCACAACAGTTCCCTGAAAGTTGTGAAACACCACGCACATATATAAACAGGTTCTCTTATTTTGAAATGTAGTAATGTACACTTTACTAGAGATGCATGCAGTCGTATGATTATTTTATCCATAACTTGAACAACTTTTGAATATGGTTGGGAATGACGCTTGGATGATGATAATAATGATGATCCACATTTGCACCCCTATGTCTTGGAAAACGTGAAGCAAGTGGCCAACCCTCCAAGTGTGCTTAAGCAATAAGCATGAAGCGGGCACTTTTTGAAAAAACGGCCAGTGTAGCAAAATCATGCATATATTTGCCTTTTAGTAATACGAAATTACTAAATTATTAGAACACCATTCAATAACCAAGCAGAAAGTACAATACATATTAGATCGGGGTACGTAAATGTAAACATGAGTACTTATTACAGTATTTCTAGACGACCTCATGATAACATTGCTACCAAGTATTTAAAAAACCATATAAGAAGTCAAATCAGATTGCAATCAATGGAATATCAACCATTCCAAATCTAGGATAAAGATTTTACTACTTACTAGCAATTATAAAACAAGAACCAATTACCCCTACATATCAATAAATCTTAAATGAAAACAACAGTAAGAATGATAGTAGGCAGGAGGGCATCAAGGCATGAATTGGAGGGATAGAATAGTAAGAATGAATCTTAAATTTATCCACTAAATACTAAATTTGATTTAGTAACGACTACTGAGTATTGACCAATAATCACTTGCTGGGAAACAAAAATAAAAACAGCAGTGAGATAACAATGAGAGTAGAAATATAAAAAAAAAGGGAAGGACGTAGAAAAAAGAAAAAAAATGTCAAAACAGTAAGAAGGGAGGGCATCAGGGCGTGAATTGGAGGAACTTATAAGAAGATGCGAGGAAAAGAAGAAGGTAGGGAGTTAGGCCCAGAAAAAGGTAAAAAAAAAGTAATGGACTGGCGTCCAGAAGGAAAACACTCAAGGGCAAGAAGAAGAAACGGGAAATGAAGGAAATGAAGAGAGTGTGACAGGTCTAGTAGAAGGGTGAGAAAAAAGAATAACAGTCAACACTTTGTGGCATCAAGGGAGGCTGGGAGAAGAAGAGAGGTAGATAACGAAGAAAAGAGGCACGGGAGAAGATAGCTGACTATTGTCCGTAGGTTGGCCTCAAAGACGGGAGAGGTTACAATATCAGCACAGCAGGCTTCTGGTGGCTGCTACAGCAGAAGGGGGGCAACCAAAAGAAGTCGCTACAGCAAAGGAGGGGGAGAAGTCATCACAACAGGAGGGAGAGGAGCCACCACCGCAGAAGGATGGAGGGAGGGGGAGGAGAAGTCACCGCTTTTGGCCAGAGATGTCGGTGACAACCCTAGTGCAGCACTGCGAGAGTGAAACGGAGGGTGGTGAGTGGGAATGTCAAGGTCGGGTCGGGGACTGGGGTTGTGGTGGAGGTGGTTTAGTTTATGCTTTGTAAATTAATCACACAAATGAATGTGGACACAAAGCGGTCGCAGGACGCTTGTTTATTCAGGCCTTGCCCGCATTTGTTCCATTTTCCCGTATGTGGCACGGCAGAGAGCTTGCACTGCATATGCAGCCGCAAGGGCCGCATTTTCGAAGCGCACAACTGTGACTGGCAACAATATTTGCATGTCAGAATATACTTCAATCTAATGGTCAACTATAAATAAAATATGACAGAACCCCAGAATCGTAGAAAGATGGATAAGTTGAGAAACATGGAAGTGGCCATGAGATATTAGGTCAATTGAAAAGACAACAAGTATAAGACGACGGCTTTAGCAAAATGCTACAGACATAAGACAATAGCAGATAACACAAACAGGTAGAAGTCTGATTCTGTAGCATACAATCTACTTGGTTCAGAGTCCTCGTATATCTCCAACAAGAAGTGATGCAAACAATGTTGCAAGAAACTAAATTCTTTCTTCTAATCAATCTGCCGGACAATACCCCCGGGCATGGGTTAACATAGATAACTCGGGGGAAGCCCAGATCGGCATATTTCCACTAAGAAACTAAACTAATTAATTTGAGAACTTACAAATCAGTCCTCAAATATCACATATAGATCCTAATACTACAACATTTGCATAATAAATCCTAAAACACAAATTTAATAAAAGAACTAATAAAACCCTAACTAGAAGCATCATCAAGCATTAGGACCCAAGAATATGAGTTGTCCTGCAACATGAAGTCTATAATTTGAATACCTAACTAGTGTTTTATAATAAGGCACTCAACAACGAGAATCAACCGACACAAATACACAAAGAAGCAGCGTAAGAAGACGAGTAGAGGAAAACTATATATCAGCTAACCATGGAGGGTGGGAATAGAACAGCCATTAGGAACTTACAGAAAAGAGAATGTTGATCTTATCCTGGTAAACAGCATTTGTTGCTAATGTGCACTCAAGTTCTTTTGTGACAGAGCAACTCTCACCTGATGACAAAAGCAATTGGAGAATGACATATATAATAAACATGATGATTCGAGTCTAATATAATCTGAATCACTAATACAAGATAGGTTTCCTAAGAACATAAAAAAGGTTATCAGATTACAAAAGTTCAACCACCAAAAATGAAGGCATATTTCGAATTGAATGTAACAAGTGGACAGAATCTATATGGAAAAGTAAACAATACAAGCGCATCAAAGCCTCAACATTGCAAAACCTCAAAGCACCAAAAAGTAGGAAATGTTATAATAATCATTTTGAGTCCATAAGCAAATGAATATTTCACGAAACATGCACCTAAGTACTAAAGAAATAGGTTTCTGATGTAGATTCTCTTTCCTGGTTTGCTTCAGAAAATGATGATTCTCCTCAAGCAAAGTGAGCATTTGCTCAAGCATTGCACGACATTGTTTATTGAGTTTATTCCCAAATCTATTTCAGTGAGTTGCAAGAAGTTTGCCGCCTCCCCCCCCCCCCCACTTACAAGGTACTCAACAGCAAATGCAACTCTTATATTAAATATGCCTTCTTAAAGTACCAAAGAATACGGGAGGCAGCATCCCAATGAAGATGCCTGGGGCTATGCATAAATTCATTCACATCTACTGCAAAGGGTAATTCAACTCTAGCAGTCTACCTATATAGTTTATATGAAGCAGGTTTTAACTAGATGTTTATGCCTTGTTTTTTTTTTCCAACTCCTCAAAATTACCATACCATAGATTATGGTATAGAAAAAAGAGCTTTACTTCCTTTAAGACGATGATATCCTCTTGTAAAAATTGTTGCCTACCCCAATCCCTAAAAAATACCCAGCTTCCTCATATTATATTGACAAAATGCTTTAATAAGTATTTCTTGGTATCTACAATGCCAAAAGCATCAGCGCCATACAACACAACATTAGCCACATAAACTACAAAAATAACCACACAGTTAGCAACCCCTTCAACAAAAACAGATGATGTTGACCATGTGGCACACCTTGCTAATATGGCCCCTACCCATCCTCATGACGATGTTAATTCTAAAGTAAAGATGGACTTCACCAAAAGACAGAACACGGAAGAATGACTCCCTCATCATGAGCTGCATTATCAACAGCGTCAAGCCACGAATCAGGGCTTCCCTTCTTCATTTTCCGGCTGCAAAGGATATGTGGAACTATCTTACACGAACAGGTATATATTCATAAGAAGAACCCGAAGAAGGTATATGATATATATTGCGAATTCACTAAAAGATGCTTGCCCTGTCACATATATTGAAGACCACTATGCCTACTTTAAATCCTTATGTAATGATCTAGAGATGTGTCGTCCTCATGATTGATATTATTGAACTGAAGAAGCAACGTCATAAACTTGGACTAATTCCATGTCTTACTAGCGTCCACTCATGTTAATCGGTCATCAGTTGCATCTTGATACTCCTCAAGAACATGGGCATGGTCATCGCAATTCAGTTGGTGGGTTCAGTGGTTTCTGCCTAGTCAACGTCACTAGAAATTTTGTGGTCGAAACCACATTGAGGATCATTGCTGGGCAAAGCATGATATCTTGTTTGGGCTCTAGCTAGGTCACTACTGAAGATAGCTCTTTTGCACCCCAAGCTAATAATATTAGTCTTATGTTGGAGCGATAAATTGTTGTTCTCAACCATTTCCATCTTCAACTCCTCCCCAGGAATATAGCTCGTCTCCCCTAATAATTGCACCCACACCCGCTAATACTCGATGGATCATTGATTATGGAGCTTCCTCTCGTATCAATGGAAATATATATATATCAATGCCCTAAATCTACAAATATTATGTCGGTCATGCTTGTTGACGGAAGCAGATTAGTGGTTGAAAGGCATTGGAACTACACATGCCTCTCTATCATTGCCTTCCACCCTCTTGTTCCTATATTTCTTTTTAATTTATTATCAATTAGCAAGTTGGTTCAAGAAAAAGCAATGTTTTGACCATCTACCTGATTATGGCTAAATGCAAGATCTTCATACAAGGAAGATGACTAGTCGGGTTATGAAGGTCCTGATGCACTATACTATCTAGATAACACTCTGAAGACAATTGTTGTTGTGGCTCAACCTTCTTCGGCCTTCTAATTAGCACTCTTGGCTTAGTCATCCCTCCCTTGCTAAATTAAAGATTTTAATTCCAACTATCTCTAACACTTGTCTTGAATGTGCATCTTGCCAAATGGGAACACAACCTTGTGTGTTTGTTTGTAAAAAGTTTCTTGATCCAGTAATGGATTGCTTTAGCTTAATACATTTCGATATATGGGGGACGGACACGTGCAAAATTACTAGTGCTTCTCATTGCAAATACCTAATTGCTTTTGTTGATGATTTCTCGAGACTTTGATATTCACATAGTTGTTTTCACTTGAAGATTGTTCACGAGCTTTTCATGCAATTAAGTATTTCTTTGCTAAAACTAAGACCCTAACCGACTTTACCGTTGAAGTTCTTCGAAATTGACAATGTGCTTGATTTTGTCCACCACGATCTCACCACCTTTTGCAGAGGCCAAGGAATTAGGCCAATGAACTATCTACCAAACACCGTGCTCATTTACTTAACAAAACGGTATTGTCGAACACAAAAACTGCCACCTTGATATTGCCTGAGGTATATGGTTGATTCTTGTGTTCCAAAATATTTTTGGCCAGAAGCTCTTTTCACAACATTCTCTTGATAGATCACATGCCTTCCCTCTATTGATCTATTCTCCACAACAAATCCCTTTTCCTGTCCTATACCCCACAGTTGAACCCTTAGTTTACCAACCTGAATTTTGGTTGTACATGCTTGCCAAAGTTCCGATCCTTGCTCGTGACAATATATCTTCCTTGTTTATATATACACTCCAAAAGGGGTAAGAATATTATTATTTTGTTGGAAGCAAGTGGATTATTGTTTCTGATGTTTTTGAAACCGCACCTTATTACTCTGACATGGGGACTCTTTGTCTCCATATTTGGGGAAAGACCCCAAACGAATCTCTTTTCTCAGACTAGATGAAACAAGATCCCCTCCCCTTCTCATGACCCACAAATATCTCGTTCCATTACCTATTATTGAGCATGTGCCTAAGGAGCATGAATGCACCAACGTTATTGGCAATGGCATGTCAGCCTCTGCCCCTCCCCCGACAAACTTGTCACCTCCATGCAAAAATCCTCCCAATCAAGGTAAGGCAAATGGTCCTTGTATTGCTTTCACAAACTCAAATCTATCTTGGATCATAAAGGACGGCGATTGTATGCCACATGATATTGCCAAATATTAACTCAAGACAGACTTTCCTTTTCATTGTAGCATGAGGAAGTCTATGGAAGAAGAAAATGCAGCATTATCTTAACGAGATACATATCTTGTTGATCCACCTCATGGCCGCACTTGAGTTGGTTGTCATTGAGTTTTTGTTGTGAAATATCATCCTGATGGAATAGTTGAGCATCTCAAAACCAAATTGGTGGCTAAAAGCTATACTCAAACCTAAGGCAATGACTACTTGGAGACTTTTCCCAATAACTCGTCTTAATTCAATTTTGTCTGAAATTAAAAGACGGCTAATCGATATACAGATAAGAGGAGTCCCCCTCCTCTATATAGGAGAAGCGAGGAAGCAAACAGACTTTAGACTAAATCCTAATGGGCGAAGACATACTTGGGCCCATCTACAAATAGACTCATTTAACTTAATAACTAAATTAACCAGACTAATAAATTCATATTCTTATTCTTGTTGTAAATCTTGATTGGCCTCTTCTACAACTCAATGTTATGAATGCTATCACATATGGAGATCTAAAGGATACAGTCTTCATGGAGCAACCGTCTAGGTTTGTTGCTCTAGGGGTCTCATGCAGTTTGTAGACTATGCATAGCTATCTATGGTCTCAAAGAGAATCTTCATTTCTGATTTGAAAATACTGTGTCAAATCTTTCTAAAGATAAGATTATGTTAGTCCCACATTGATTGCTCTTGTGAAGAAGTGTGAACGATAATGATGTGTTGTTGTTTGATATGTACACCTCTGTCCTATATATAGGAGAGGAAGCTATTACAATGAGGCACAAAGGAAGCGGGCGAATCCTAATGGGCCATGGGCAACAGGCCCATGTAGACAATTGACTAATAAACTATTAACTAAATAGGCTATATTTTAACACACTCCCTCGAGCTGGAGCATGGGTGAATGCATGTCCAAGCTTGGAGTTACAGGACTCGATTGAACGATAAGAATTAAATGAAAAATGGAAGATAGATGTCACTCCCCATCCAAAAATTGTTACTCCCCCTTAAACAAAACTTCCTAACTGAAAAGATATGATGACGCCTGTTTGAGATGTGTTCTACAGGTTGGAGAAGGTCGAGCTTTGAAGAAGGTCTTTCTTTTAAAGTGCATCTGGAGTGAAGAACATTTGAAGCAGACAATCATAAATACCACGGCTATGCACTACGCCATCTTCACTGGAGAGGAATGTGGAGTGGAATACGCGCACTCAACACATCACACGTACATAACGCGGCACGAACGCGGAGGCACAGTGTGGATGCAGCAGTGGATATGTCTCTGAATTGTCTGAGAAATGTAGCCAACTGGAATTAGCGCACAAGACCACCGACGTGCATAACGTAGCACGAACACGCTGGCGAGGTGCTAAGGTGTCATCTCAACACGTAGAAGTAGCAGATGCAGCTCGGAGAAGACGTGACGAAGTAGCTCGGTGAAGATCACTCTGGATAAATCCTTGCAGATACAAAATTGGTACATGCTTGAAGAAGACGAGCTTCGAAGATGAAGAAGCGACCATCTGGAACACCATCAACGCAACATGGATGATCAACTGGAACGTCATCAACACCAGAGGGACTAGAGGCCAGAATATGCGCAGCAAGCTCCTGTGCTGACGTACATAATGTGGTACGAATGTGGGAGTCTTGGTGTCAATGCTGCAACTATAAGATCCTTCAATGTTGTCTGAAAAGTAACGTGATGCTAAGTGGGAATGACGCGCCACAAAGACATCAAGAAACCAGAGGTATTGAAGAACATGAAGCTCCATGAAGATAGCCTGGAATATATCATCTCATCTCATGTCTCTCTCCTCATATCCTCTCATATTCTCTCTCATGTTCTCCTCATACCCTCCTTTCTATCTCTTTCTCTCCTCTCCTCTATTCCCCAACACACACCAAATACGACGAGAGTGAGTAAATGATGTGGAAAAAGGAAAATATGACCCCCCCACGTGGAAAGGGAATGGGTAAAACAAGAGGCGTAGAATGTAGAGAAGAACAACAAAGAGACTACCGGAATTTTGCTCGGTAGGGAGGAAGCAGCACTGCCGGAATGGCTTCTCGACATGAAAATCGATAACCGGAATATGCAAAAACAAATCGATTAAGATCCGGATAGATAAAATAAATGGATCTTTTCTTGACTTGAAAATGACATTTGTCCGGCCACAAATGTGAGGGTGTAGGGGCAGAGCCCCCCGCAATAAAAATATTGGGTCAAAAAATAGGAATAGGATATGATTATCATCAAATATTGGAGGAGAGATAGACCTTTGGAGGACGTCAAACTGGAATTGGAAGTGTTTTGACTGCTTCAGACGCGTTGTGCCTATGATTAGACACGCCGTGTAGATTGTCGGGGTTGAGAGGCAGACTCCTGATGACACGTCGTGTAGGATTGTTGACACGCCGTGTAGCTCCTTCACTGAAAACTGACGGACTCCTAGCATCACGCCGTGTGAAAATGTGACACGTTGTGTCGGATGTCGGAGGCGTGAACTGGATCTCCAGGGACACGCCGTGTTCCAAGTGGACACGTCGTGTTCCAAGTGGACACGTCGTGTTCCAAGTGGACACGTCGTATCAGAAGTCGGAGGCGTAACTCTAACGTCTGCCGACACGTCGTGTTCTAAAGAGGACACGCCGTGTTTGTTGTGATCTACATCGTCAGGACGAGTTCTGGAATCGGACATGTGTGTTTTGAGAAACACGCCATGTCTTTTGCGTTCTGGATAAAACTTTGCGCCATCATGGTGATTTCTGGAGCGCGACATGCTGTGTTGTTTGGACAACACACCGTGTCGGCGGCGGTTGATGCACGGTCTCGAAGGGAATTGGCGCCGTCAAGGACACAAATACCCTAGGAATTAGCACCATGGGTCGACGGGAATCAACATCGTCTTTTGTACTCCTTTGATGATGAACAGAGTAGATTCCATGCTTGACCACGGCCGAATCTGGACAAGAATATGCGCTGTCTAGGGTCCCGAGAAGCGGTGTAGCGGTGGAGTGATGAAGCGGCTGGATGCGGAGATGATGGATGGACGGCAGGACAACTCCGCGGTGAAGACGATTGCGGCGGTTGCTGGAGCGGAAGGCAGAACTGCTTTGGCGTGGCTGCTTCAATGGCGGCAGCTGGAGCTGCTTGACGAACAAATCTCGGGGAAAGTGACGACGGACTTATAGATCTGGACGGGAAGGATGGGGTCATCCAAAGACACAGATAGACTAGGATAGATTGTCGGAAAGGATGGCACCGATGGATAGCTTTGGATGAGAAAACATAGATTGTATGTCGAGAAGGTTGGCGTCGGTGTACGTATCTATGTGAAAGTGGGAGGAAGGGCCAGGGAGGCCGGAAGTGCCTAGCGGGCAGCCGACCTATGCCATGGAAGAGGCGGCCGCCGCCACCCGCAGGCGGAGGTGCTCCCCCTGTTGCTCTCTCTAGGAGAGAGGGCGGACGACGGCTAGGGCAGGAACAAGGGAGGCCGAGAGGAGAGGGGAGGGGCGGCGGCTAGGGTTCTCTCCTCAGGGTTACTGCTCTGATACCATGTGAAGAAGTGTGAACGATAATGTTGTGTTGTTGTTTGATATGTACACCCCTGTCATATATATAGGAGAGGAGGCTATTACAATGAGGCACAAAGGAAGCGGACTAACCCTAATGGGCCATGGGCAACAGGCCCATGTAGACAATTGACTAATAACCTATTAACTAAATAGGTTATATTCTAACAGCTCTTTTTTGTTAAAAAGACTGAGTCTAGAATTATTGTTCTACTAATATATGTTGGTGACAGCATAATATCCACAAGTGATATCAAAGTCATTCAGACAACAAAGCAGCATTTATGCAAACATTTTGTTACTAAAAATAATATTTTATGGGTATTCAACTTTTGAGTTCAGTTTTTATTCAACTTTTGAGTTCAGTTTGTCTTTAGTTTCATCAATTAGCACAATAACATCAACAATTATAGCACACTAAGGCATATCATCATGAACATTATTTCTCAACTCATCCAAACAAGGATGAATATATATGGGCTCAGAGTTGATCCTTGATGTGCTAAAATTGTTATTTAATATCATGTAGTATCCCCTGCTAGAATCCAGATACTCATAGTTGAGCTATCATGCATGTCTTTAATAAACTTTGTTAGAATAATAAGTATTTATTCCTTGTACTCATTCTTTATTTCCATGTATATTCTCTGTGTATATGGGATTAGTCCCACACTATGTAAACGGGTATTGGCCACCATCCATGTCCAAAATACATAGGTGTGCCCTGTCAATACAAAGGCATCTCATCCACAAATTACTTTTTCCATCTACATGGTATCAGAGCGAGTGATACCCTAATTCTCTGAGAAAGCGTCCAACAGTAGTAGCAGCCATCTCCATTAGTGTTGACATCATCCTCACCATGCTTCTCCGTTGTGATCGTCTTTCCTTCTCCACCGTGAAAGCCATCTCCACCGTGGAAGTCATTCTCCCTCTCCATCGTGGAAGTCATCTCCACCGACGAAATCATCTCCACAAGTTGTCTCTATCTGGGACATCATCATCATCGTCATCTGAAACGTCATTTCCCCTTCTCGGAAACGTCATCTCCTTCTATCAAGGATTCCATTACCTTCACCAATCTTCACCAAGGTTATAGTTGAAGATAGATCCACGTCTAGGAGACTTCATCAAGTAGAGTCATAATCTGCACATACAAACATGAATTTGATGATATGCAAGAAGATGAAGTAGATAAGGTCTCCTTTGTTTGATATAAAAGACTAGAGCACGCTAAATTCTCATACAACAATACCTTGGTCATTGAAAATGCTCACTTTTGAACCAACCTCCAAAACCTTCTAACTTTGGTAGAAGTAATATATCATCTGGTTTCCAACACACTACAAACTTCCAACCGAACATGAACTATAACCAACATGGAACACCGGTCAAGGCAATTCTCAACAAAAGTCAAGAGGAAATTTCTAAAACTAACAAAATCATGTTATGATAAAATAACTATGGGGTTTTGCAAAAAGTCAAAATAAATCTCAGCAAACTCAAACAGGAACAATTATGAGTTAGGTCGGTGATCTAGGGTAGCACAACAAGATGAAAGATCAAAAAGTGGCAACTATGTCAATATTGATCAAAAATCCAAGCGGGTTCCTCCCCTACTAACACAAAACAAAACTCCTATGGCCATGAAACTACTATGATGGTTGCTCTCTAATCAGGTTTGATCCTCAACTCTTCCTGCGTCGACGGCGGTAGGTTACACGGTGTGTTTCTGCATGAACACAACGTGTTGACGGGAAGCAGGGTGACGTCCCGATAGGTTACACAATGTGTCTCACAGACACGTCGTGTTAACGGGCGACAGAGTTATGCCTTCGACATCTTACATGTGTTCCATCACCGACACACCATGTTAACGGGAGAGAGTGTTATGCCTCCGACAAAAGTACATGTTGTGTCCATCATTGACACGCCATGTTGTCCACAGCCTGTCCAAAATATGTCATCTTTGTACACGTTGTGTGTTTTGCCACACACCGTGTAAGGTCCTTGCCAGAACTCTACGATCCTCGTATACACTGTGTACCCTTTCCCACACGTTGTGTGAGGCGCCAACTGTCTAGTTCTGTCTCTTTTCTTCATCATGTCAGAAAAGAAGTGATGGCTCCTCTCCTTGTTTGTGATCAAGTCATCACTACTCGGAAACTCAATGAGAAGAACTTCAGTCAATGGAGTCGATCACTAAAAATCTAGTTCAAGGGGCAAGGAAAATACAAACATATCACCGAAGATCCTCCTACAGATGCTACTCTGGAACATGGGAGCAGGCCGATGCCAATCTTCTCTCTATCCTGTGGAATTCTATGGAGCCACAAGTAGCTGATCTCACCAGTCACTTTGAGAAATGCAAAGATGTTTGGGATCATCTTAATCTCGTGTACGAGTCAAAAAACTCCCGCATGTAGGAGAAGACCATGGAGACGTACAATCTTCAACAAGATGACAAATCTTGCACTGACCTCCATTCTCTTCTTCCACTGACCGCGGACCTCAAAGAACTCCAGATGCATAGGGAACAAATGGTTGTCATCAAATTCCTGGTTGGACTTTGACGTGTATACGGAGTACGCAGCCAAATCCTTGCTGAGTCTGAGCTTCCCAAATATGCAGAAGCATATCAACGTGTCTCTCATGCTTTCATAGAATAAGTCCCACACTCTACCTCGGACAATTTACCATGGTCTCTACCATGAAGGGTCACATCAACAATGGCCCTGCTACTCGTGGACGAGGACGAGGGCGATAAGGAGGTCGTGGAGGCCGGTCTACTGGAGGACATGGACTCCCAGAATGCTCTCATTGTGGCAAGATGGGACATTACAAAGAAACATGTTATGAACTTAATAGGTATCCTCCCAAAACCACATCTGTAAATGTGGCATCAACCGACGATGCTTCAGGGGACACCAATCGTTAGATTCAGGTGACAGATGAGTACAATCAATTTCGTCAGTACAAAGCTTCTCAACAAGCCTCATCTTCAATTTCTTCAATGGCTTCCTTTGCACAACATCCCGGTGGACCTACTGCATGCATATCTCAATCTTCTAATGCAGGTTCGTCTACTTGGATACTTGATTCAGGTGCAACATATCACATTACAGGTACAACCCCTTTTATATCCATATATCCACCAGCAAAACACCATTGCCACCTATCACCTTTGCAAATGGATCCAAAGTTCCAGTCAATGGTACTGGTTTTATCAAACCTCTATCTACACTCACCTTGCAATCTGCATTAGTTGCTCTTGAGTTTCCTTTCAATTTAATTTCCGTTAGCAAATTAACTCGTTCTCTTCAAGCCTGAGTTACATTTTACCCTCATGATTGTGTGATACAGGCATAGTTTTCAAGGCGTCCAGGCGGTGGTATCTTTTAACTGGGCGCTGCGGCCGCCTAGGCATTGCCATATTTTTTATTTTCTATATATTTGATATTATATAATATAACATATATCACATATAGGTATTTATGTGTATATTTTATGATCTACACCTCAAACAGTAATGTACGAGTGAGATAGCAGTTAAAAAAGCCTAAAAGAACTTACATATGTCAAATATATGTTACAATGACATTATCCAAAATTAAAAAATCAGGAAAAACACTGTCTAGACTCTCTGAGTGCCCTAGGCGCCCCTAGGGGTCGCCCAGGCGGTGCTAGGCGCTCCCCCAGGCGTCCATTTTCAATTTTAGGTAGGCGAGGGGCTAGGCGGACCCCCCTTGGAAGACTAGCCACCTAGGCGGCGCCTAGGAGGGCGCCTCAACAACTATGGATACAGGGCCTCCGGACGCAGAAGGTGATTGATGGCGGGTATGAACTTGTAGCTCTCTATTATCTTGGTCTGGCGTCCAAGGCGTGTGGCAGCTTCTCTCCATATCCATAGTCGGTGTGGACACGTCCCTGGACAAACTTCGGGTTCTCCACCTTCGGCTATCTAGACTTAGTACACTCTAGTATGAGTTATGTCAGTTAGGAAAGCATCAACGATCCACTTTCAAGTCTAGGGATAATATGACCGCTAAGTCGAGTTTTGAAATTATTCATTCTGATGTTTGCGGCTCATGTCGGGTTCCATCAAAACTTGGTCAAAAGTATTTTGTCACTTTCATCGATGATTTCTCTAGTCACTTGATTGTATTTAATGAAAGATCGTTCTAAAATTTTGTCAATAATTCAAAACTTTTATAATGAGATTGAAACTCAATTCTCTCGGCGTATTCGTATTCTTCAAACAGATAATGCCAAAGAATACTTCAGTAATGCTCTTGGTCAATTCTTATCTTCCAAAGGGGTTATACACCAGTCATCTTGTCCTCAGACACCTCAACAAAATGGGGTAGCCGGGAGGAAAAATCGTCACATAGTCGAAAATGCCCGTACTCTTATTTTGCACACAAGCGTTCCCAAGGAATTTTAGGGCAATGTTGTCCTCATCGCCACATAACTAATCATTCGCATGCCATCATCCACCTTAAACAAACGCATACCCTTTCAACTGACATGCCCTGGTCAGCCCATTTATATTGTTCCTCCAAAAGTTTTTGGATGTGTCTGTTTTGTTCACAATGTTGGCACGGGTCATGACAAACTTAGTCCAAAGGCTTCCAAGTATGTCTTCCTTGGTTATTCTAGTTATCAAAAGGGATATCGATTTTATGATCCAGTTGGTCACCGTTTTTTGTTTCAGTTGATGTCACCTTCTCTAAAGATACTCCATACTTTGGAGATCCCCAGTCAGTGCGGGATCTTGAAGAAGCTCTCCCAGTTTGACTGCCATTGAGATCTCGTCACCTGAACCTATGGTCCAGGGAGAGTTATCTCCACCTGTGTCCCAAGAAGAGAAACCCCCCATCACTCATGTGTACACAAGTGTGAACCCTCCTTCAATCACCACTCAATCTGGAGGCCCTCCTTCAATCACCACTCAGTCTAGAGCTCCAGGTAGCAGCGATAGTTCCCTTGATCTACCAATTGCTATTCGGAAAGGAAAACAGTCATGCACTCTTCATCCTATTTGTAATTTTGTGTCATATGGTTGTTTATCTCCCTCATATAAAGCCTCCATATCATCCATAACCGATATCTCCATCCTAGATCTGTATCTGTTGCCATGAATCACCCAGGACGGTGTCACGCTATGAAGATGAGATGAATGCTCTTCGCTAGAATCACACTTGGAGTTTGGTTCCTACTCCAACAGACAAGGTTGTTGTTGGGTGTCGATGAGTTCACTCAGTCAAAGTCGGGCCTACTGGTGTTGTTGATCGTCTAAAAGCTCGTTTGGTAGCCAAGGGATACACTCAAGTATATGGCAAGGACTATCGTGAGACTTTTTCTCATGTTGCTAAAATGTTATCTGTTCATCTTTTTATTTCTTTGGCAGCTCATCTTTCTTGGCCTTGCACCAACTTGATATCAAGAATGTTTTTCTCCATGGTCACCTGTCTGAAGAAATTTAAATGGACCAACCTCCTAGGTTCGTTACTCAGGGGGAGTCACATCTAGTTTTTTGTCTACATAAATCTCTCTATGGGCTCAAGCAGTCCCCAAGAGCTTGGTTCGGGAAATTTAGTCAAGCTTTACTTGAATTTGGTCTTCTACAGTCATGTCTTGATCATTCAATATTCCATCGGCGAGGATCTTCAGGTGTGTTCTCCTTATTGACTACATTGAAGATATTGTCGTTACTGGAGACTGATCAGGAGGGTTTTTCTGCAGCTTAAACAATTTCTTCAAAGTAAATTTCAAACTAAAGATTTAGGCCTCCTAAAATATTTTCTGGGTATTGAGGTTGCTAGATCTAATGATGGTATAGTCATCTCACAGAGGAAATGCACTCTTGATCTACTTGAAGAGATTGGTATGCTTGGAGCAAAGCTAGCAGGTACTCCCATAGATCTCAAAGTCAAGTTGTACACGAAGGGGGAGTCACTTGAAGATCAACGGAGATATAGAAGACTGGTTGGAAAATTAGATTATCTTACAATCACTCATCCAGATATATCCTTTGCTACTAGTGTGGTCAGTCAATTCATGGACAACCCTTGCAGTAGTCACATGGAGGCTATTTATAGGACTTATCGCTATCTGAAGAAGAGTCCAGGCAAAGGTATATGGTACACAAATCATGTACATCTCAAAGTGCAGGGCTTCTCAGATGTTTATTGGGCAACATGTCATTGACCGCAAGTCAATTTCCGAATATTGTGTCTTTGCGGGGGGCAATCTAGTGTCCTGGAAAAGCAAAACGCAAACAATGGTAGCCCGGTCTAGCGTTGAATCTGAATACAGAGCAATGGCTCATGCAACCAGTGATCTCCTATGGACCAAAATATCCTAGAAGAGTTGGGAAACAATCAAAGTGAAGCAAAGGAACTCAAGTGTGATAATCAAGTTGTTGTCCACATTGCTTCCAACCCAATTTTTCACGAACGGATCAACCATATTGAAGTTGATTGTCATTTCATGCGGAAAAGGTACAAGATCACCAAATTGTACTTTTTCCAGTCCATTTAGAAGATCAAGTAGCTGATTTTTTCACAAATCCCTCAATGGATGTCGAGTAAAATCCTTATGTAACAAGCTTGGAGCCTATGACATCTATGCACCAGCTTGAGGGGGTGTTAGAATAATAAGTATTTATTCCATGTATTCATTATTCTTTTATTTCCTTATATATTCTCTGTGTACGTGGGATTAGTCCCACACTGTGAAGGGGTATTGGCCACCACCCGTATCCATATATATAGGTGTGCTTGTCAATACAAAGGCATCTCATTCTGCACATTACTTTTTTCATCTACAAATTCAAAGTATTGTATTGGAACACAATTTTCATTCAAAATCCACCGAAGCACTTCCCTTAGTACTCAATCATAGCCTTTTACAAATCAACGAAAACCTTCTAGAGATATTGTTTGTTTTCATTATACTTCACCGTAAGCCTTCATATACAAAAATAGCATCGGTGGTGGATCTTCCATGCAAGAAACCAAATTCATTGGCTGATATTTGCGCTGTAGATCTTAGTATTTGCTCAATAATCCTCTCAGAAAGACAGCAGCAACTTGATGCCCCCATAATTTGAGCAGCTTTGAACATCTCCCTTGGATATTTCAACCAAAATGGAACCCGTCAAAAGGAGCTACTTGGCAAACTTAATAATTAAAATGACATTAACATAGCAAGAACCAGCAGGAGCATTCCTAAGATAAATCTTGGTACTTAAAGATCTTGATTCAACATTCTACGAACACAAAAGGACACCACATGCAACACCTAGGTTTGAGACCCCTCACATTTTGTATTAATTAAACAATTTAGACAAGGAATGATGTGGAAGATGACATAATATTAAAGACAGTGAGTAATTATATGTAAGAAAGCTAGGATATCCATGTAACAATATTTATAAGGATGAAAAAGTAACATTACCAGTAAGAATAGCCTGGTCAACACGTAATTGATTGCTTAGCATCTCTATGGTCCGCATATCAGCAGGAATTTTACATCCAACTACAACACATCAGCGGAATATTGATAGATTAGAAGAATATCAACACAAGTTTGTATATATTAAACCTGTATACCTCCAACTTCAACAATATCCCCTGGCACAAGTTCAGTAGCTGGTAATATAGAAAAGCAACCTGGGAGGAAAAATCACAGCTATGTTGGTAGCATATCGGTAAGCTCATATTAATACAACTTATTTTCCAGAGACCTCAAAATCAAAAATGGAATATCCGTTTCTGGAGGAAAGCAAGACCACTTGGTAATACCATCTAAGAAATGTTTATGGAATAAAAAATTCAAAACATCAGTCGGGTGAAAATCAATGGGAACATCTGCAAATTAAAGCATTCAAAATTCAGAAGAATTTACTAATAACTTTAACTTCTGTTTGACATTTACTGTCATGTAAATTCATTAACCATTAGGATCCATGAGAAATGTGTATGGAAATGAATATTAAGAACAGCAGCTGGGGAAAATCACTGGAAACATCTGCAAGGTGAAGAAATCCATATTTGAAGTAGGAAATTTTTGTGTAGCCATATTATCCACTACATATTTGCTTTTATGCAAGTTCAGTTCCCATTATAAGCTATAAGCTACAGTTACCACTATATATGTCCCACCTCACCTTCAGGACTAGTCCAGTGGGCCCAGTCTATAGGCTTCCACTAGCAAACCTTCATTTGGTTGTTTAATTAATGTAAGATATAAAAGAGTTCACCAGACTAAACCATAGAGTCCTCAACATCCATCTTTTCTTGACTAGCCTGCAAAAAAAGTATGAATTCTGGTACTCCAAGGATGTGCGAAAGGGGGAAACAAAGTTCTAAATTATATTGGCATTTGCCTCGGAAACATTGAAACACCGTCTCAGATAGTTATTATTTGTTGACACCTATAATAAGGAATTTGGAGAGAGAACCATGGGAGATCCAAAATGACAATGTTACAAAAACTGCAAAATTGAAGTATCAGCTCTCATTCTAAGGCAAGAAGGATAACTCACTTCTACCAACGCCTCCAACTATTACAGTGGCCTCACTGCCGTATTACGTTAATCCAACCACAACACTGAATTTTTACTAAAAAGAGTGCTTGCATTATCAGTCCTAGATCCAAGCTACAAGTTTTTTTGTGTCTAGACTCAATTGAAAAACACCATGACTGCAGTCTCACTTACCAGGTGTTGTCTAACTAAAAGATTTATGCTTCTATAAAAGGTCAGCAGCTGTTTCTCTGTCAGATGGTAAAGTGCTTGAGAAAACTATTTTCCAGGCAATACAGAAATTCTCAGCTAGCTAGCATATGGCCTTGTACTACATCAATACATAACTCTTTTCCAACTTAACCAGACATCTTTCTGCAATCTATTCCTACGTGAGGATGTCTTTAACTCTTTATATGAAATCTGAGATATACCCCTTAAAAGTGGAGTTGCTAGGTCCTCCATTTACTATACTTCTGAGGACATGGCAATATATTGTGACAAAAACCAGATTTCCAGGCTAGCATTGAAACACGAACTGAGTATAACATAGCACAGCATTTGAAAGGCTTCAAAAGTAACTGTTTTGTGGGAAACAATTCTATCAGAAAGAATGAGAGACTGACCTATGGAACACAACTTCGTCGAAGTTGGGCAAAGTTTCACCGAAGTTCCAAAATTCGACCATAGGCAAAGTCCGATACCAAATACTTCGGCCTCATCCAAATTTCGGGGTGAAGTTTCACCAATGTCGGCGAAGTTGACTTTTTGTGTGTATTTTCGTCTCAAACACTTCCCCGAAGTTGTCAAAGTTTCCTCGAAGTTGGCGAAGTTGGGGCGAAGTTGAGACGGGCCAGAACACCAATCTTAACAAGTGCCCTAATGGCCATATAAGGTATAAGTGTTGCCTCCAACCCTCATCACAGCTTCTAATATCAACTCATATGTTTGTTGTTGACACTCTTTCCTAGAGAGGATGTTGTAACTACTATTTGACTCGATATTGTATAGAATACATATGGTGAACTGTATTTGTATATGTGTACTGCACATTTAACCCTTGCAGACAACGCATTGTATTATCAACCAAGCTAGGGATAGAGTCTCTTAAATTGTGTTTTTGTGTTAGATTAACATATATAAGATAAGAGGTACAACATAATTAAAAGTTTTCAATCAAAGTTTCCTTCAAATTCACATCATTTTCTTTCAAAAAAATGCATCAAATTTATCGAAGTTTGCATCTAAACTTCCTCGAAACTTCTCAAAGTTTCCATAAACTTCCACTTCCACACCTGGCAAAGTCCGACACGAAGTTGAAGTCCTGCACCATGGACTGGTCTTTCTTTTTGGGATTTTTGTTCCGATACATAATTATCACTTCATTCTTTTTATCTCTCCTACTTCAGCATAGTTCACCAAGCCCTCCACAAAATGATTATTGTCCGGTGGAACATTACACTCTTACCTTTACGCGTAGTTCATACAAAATTTACATCAGTACCTCCATGAATTCATCGTCTCACTGTTACATATGGTATATGGCATCAGCTGATCCAAATCTACATAGTAATAACATCAGTTTTTTAGTCCAGAATGGTAGTCTTCTATCAACACACACAGAATTGGGATCATCAACTAATTGATCAAAATTTATCTAACTGTAAGTGACCAACATCTAGGTTACTTTTCTGTCAATGAACGAACATCAATTACTTCTAAGACAAATCGTTCCCAGTTATCAACTCGATGGTTTTGATTCGACATTGTCACATGAACTGTAAGTGAGATTGATTAACAGATATCATACTCTTCTAAGGAGAATGATCCGAGGGACGGCACGATGACACGGGTATAACTGCTTTTAAACCGAGCCCTTCGAGCCACATCAGCAATCACACTCTTAGAAAAGTGGTGATCTGCATCCTCGTGAAAAGTTCTAAAAACCAAGCATCTACGTCTTTACATTCAGCAAAGAGCTTAATTGTCTCCACCCAATGTTGTCTAGGCGGCTAGGCAATGCCCTCGAAGCCAAGGGAGCCTAATCGCCAAGGCAGTCTGTGTTTTTTTATTGTTTTAGCAGAATCTAAATATCAACGGCTTTCTCTAATCTTATCAATCCTAAATTCAGCAAAATCACATCTCACATGACCTATATTAGACTTAACTTGCCATAACTTGGTCTGCATATGGAACACATTTTTATCTAAATGAGGCCTGACTTGTCCCAATTTGACTAAATCAGACCTAATATTTTATGGTAACAAGGAACTTAGACAAGATCCAAAGAATGTTTGGATGCTTGTAAATTCTACCTAGCTTTATGACTTGTACATATGCAATTATACAATTTGATAGAAATCATGTAAGAACAAGTGATGAATGGCCACAAACCACCCTAGACCTATTTTTACACTTGTATTCACCCATTAGTATAGTTAGATTTTATTCAAAAAATATTGTAATGCCCCATCCACCAATTGTCTCATTGCAACATCCATAGGCTGAAGATTGAGAAGGGCAGGCAATGGTGGTGACACAATTCCCTCTTTTTCTCCCTTATGAGATTAGAGGCAAGATTTTGATGGACAGTAGATAGATACCTTACATTAGGTTATATGTTGATGACTTTCTTTTTCTCTTTTTTGCTGGTGGTGTATAGAGGGCTTCTCTTCTTTGTCTAAATTTTCTTGCTTGCCTTGGGGTTGACGTTGATCGAAGCAATCGAAGTCCCACGGCCTCCTCCTGCACCTGATGGCCCACGGCCTCCTCCTGCACCTGATGGCCCAAACCTCCGTAGTAACTGTGCATCTTCCTCCCTTTCCCTCTCATTTCTCTTTGATTTTCTATACGTCCGCCTATACATATGGCGAGTGTAAGCAGTATCACAACCTGGAGGATACACCATGTCATCATCAGACTCGGCAGATGAGCATGTGGCTCGTACATCAAAGAGTATATCAGTGTAAGCTTTGTTGACCTCTTTCAATTTCTCTTTCTTCTCCTTTTAGGGTGCTATGAGCTTTCTGAAATCATCCCTAACAGATTGCGGGCACCTTTGGCATAATGCCACATTCTTGTCTCCCCCAGTAATATGACGCTTAAACATTGTAATGCCCCATCCACCAATTGTCTTTTTGCAGAAGTTACAAGGAAGAAAGTATAGCTAGATATGGAACACATTTTTATCTAAATGAGGCCTGACTTGTCCCAATTTGACTAAATCAGACCTAATATTTTATGGTAACAAGGAACTTAGACAAGATCCAAAGAATGTTTGGATGCTTGTAAATTCTACCTAGCTTTATGACTTGTACATATGCAATTATACAATTTGATAGAAATCATGTAAGAGCAAGTGATGAATGGCCACAAACCACCCTAGACCTATTTTTACACTTGTATTCACCCATTAGTATAGCTAGATTTTATTCAAAAAATCATTTGTTCTTCTTTCTGAAATGACAGACATCAAGAGATTTTTTTCCACAGAACTTAGTTCGACCAGAAAGCTTGTCGGTCGAACTGGAGTTCAATCGGGATATGAACCTGCAGGCGGCATCTACAACCAACGACAACAAGAAGAAAGACAACATTCAAGGAATAAAATATGTGGGGTTAGGTTTGTCTTAAAAAACTATCGAGTGAGTGACAAAAGAAAAATCGCCTTTAATTATTATGGGCACTGCACTCCATGGAGTTGAAGGTGTTAGGTTTGGTGATGAATTCACAAAAGTCATGGTCATATCCTAATATATAATATTTTTAATGTGGTGATAATATCATTATGATCAGGGGATATTATGTATTTCAATGAAATTTTGCAAATGAGAAGAAAAAAAAAGATAAAAACTTTTAAATGTAGCGATAGCCGGAACATTACATGTATAGGAGTTTATAAACGATTTCACCAATATTGCTATTGCTTGTTTCACTTGACACCCAACAGCTAGAAATTTTGCTTGTGTTATCAAAAAATCCATGGGCATGCTCTCAGAGTATACCGAAACTGGAGAACAAACTAACCCTGATGTTACAGGTCACAAACTATAGCTGATTATCGTTTAATTTCATGCTCATAACTTCATATAGTATAATAGGAAAGAGGAATAATCTTACCATTTCGAAGAACAGTTGCCACATCAGCTTGATATGCTCTTAGTTCCTGCAGGATGATAAATGATTATAAAACTGAATAATTCAAGAGTTGACCATTTAATGATCGTCCGAGAAATAGTGCATAAAATGGCTTGCATATCTCAATTTGTTGGAAACTCCTTTAGTTAATGGGTTAATGATGTATAAAGAATATGGGTCTAAGCCTGGCGTGTTTATGTATGGTCTTGTACCCCCCCCCACAATAATTGGACTATGGTTTTGCTCAGTGAAACACATCCATTAGCCTCCTATGTATCAGAGCCTTATCTGATCTCAAACCACAGACCAAATAGAGGTAGGGGATTTTTTTCTTATATTACAACAAGGAAAAATTATCTACTCCATCCGACAATATCCCTTACTTACAGACAGCTGGTTCTAATCTGTAGGTTGCTTGTCGGCTTTGTACACCCCTGCCCCAGATCTTCACCCTCTTATGGTCCACCTCAGGTCATCTCCTAAAGTACAATCCCCTGACTGCGGCAGAGGCTACCAATCCCCCAAGTCTGAACCTAACAATTGTCCTCTATTTTGTGGAGAACAGCCCAATCCTACAAAGATCGGCCCACTTCAGGGGTGAAACCTCGATGTTGTTGCCTAGCACCGCCACCATATGGAGTTATGGACTCCTTTCGATGCTACTCTTCCCTTCATGTGTTGGGGCCTGGGTGTATTTTAGGGGGCTGCGAACATGTGTAGGGTCCAATAGTTCACAACGGTGTTGCCCGTCACAACCTAGGTGACAAATTTAGAGTACAGCAATAGTGTTTGTATATGAATGTGTGAGTTATATAGAGCACTCACAAAATTATGAACCACTTTGAATCTTTACTTTTGAGTGGAAATCAATTCCTCAAAAATCAATGGAAACTTGAACCCATGTATAGATATGAAATTTGAGAAAGCAAAACAATGGAAATCGGTAGTCCGTCGACTCTTCATCCACCAATGTAGAAAATGCAAAATGTTTCCATTTTCATAAGCGACTTGAGAGGGAAAAGGAAAAGGGACCGAAGAGGGCAAAATGACATTTATCACTTTTCTCAATTACGCTCAGGGCTACTGATGCGAACCAAGTTGCAAAAGAAACTAATTCATATAACTCAACTCTGACGGACAATGCCTCTGGGCATAAGCTTATATAGAAAACTCGTGGGAAGACCTTGTTAGCTTATTTCAACTAATGACCCTAATGAAATAGCAAACAAAAATAAATTAACTAAGACTTACAAGTAAATCTCTAATATTACAATTAGATCCTAATCTCTCGTGCAAAGGCAGTGGTTTCAAAGGCCCTCAAGAAGGCGCTTCCAACCAACAGTAACATCCAGAGATGTCGGATACCTTTAGACTCGATTTGCAACTGATGTATCCAGGCTAAGAGACTTTGGGGCACCTCTTCATGGATGGCGAGCTAGCGGTCTCGTTGTGGCAATTGGCCCACTCCCAGCTTCAACTCCAGACAGTTGATGTAGACGGGGGACTTGGCGGGGTTGGCTTGACAATTATTGGGTAGATGGGGCTTGGGGGTGGCAATTCCTTTGCGGCTTGGTTGCATCGGACGGTCCCCGTCATCATATGTTGGGTGATTTGGGTTGTGAGATGTAAGGCGGGATATGATGGGGGCAAAGGGGAAGTGGGTTGTGCTTCGAGGTTGGTTATTGCCACACTGAATGTGATGATGAGGAAGAGGATCTTTCCGGTGATTGAGGGATGGGAGGGGTACAATCGGGCGGTGGGGGACTGTCTAGAGGAACCAAAGAGGAAATGGAACCAGCCGGTGCGATGGATACCACCTGACATGAACAATTTGAAGCTCAATCTAGCGGTAGGGTGTAGGTGTGATGTTGTGGGTAGTAGACGTAGTTGGGGGTCGGGTATAATATGGGACAAACGGGGGTATATGAAGTTGGCCTTCTTTGTGTGGCTCCAGGCAAAGGACTTTTAAAGGCATATATGCAAGCTCTGGTGGTGGCCATTAAGCCCGGGGAGCAAGAGCATGTCATGTTCTCGTGTGTGGATTTGGAGCACAGGCGGTGCTTTGAGATGGTTTGGGGGCAGAAGATGGCGCCTTGGAGGATCGCGCCATTGGTGGAGGAGATCAAGAAGACCATGGAGGACCAAGTCGTCATCGGTGAATGCACGACCCGCGAGTCCAACGTCGTTGCGACATCCATAGGATGAAGATTGAGAAGGGCAGGCAATGGTGGTGACACAATTCCCTCTTTTTCTCCCTTATGAGATTAGAGGCAAGATTTTGATGGACTGTAGATAGATACCTTACATTAGGTTATATGTTGATGACTTTCTTTTTCTCTTTTTTGTTGGTGGTGTATAGGGGGCTTCTCTTCTTTGTCTCAATTTTCTTGCTTGCCTTGGGGTTGACGTTGATCGAAGCAATCGAAGAGGCCTTGAAGAGGGTAAGAAATATCCAACTCATTTTCATCCCCAGAACTGCTAATGGCATCACTGATGAACTAGCCAAGCACAGACAAACACGGGGACCCCAGTATCTTTACCGTGTGTCCAAGATGGCTGCAAGATAGCCTCAAGAGGGATAGTGCAGGAGGTCGAGTTGTTAGTCCGACGGGCGAAGGAGAAGAGTCAGGCGGAAACTTTGTAGCATGTGGTGTTTGTTCATTCAAAAATAAAGATTTGTAACAGGGAAGCATTTTGTAGATCATACATGTGGCTTTGTGTATATGCGAAAAAGTTGCAGTCTTTTTGTTTGTAATTTAATATACACTGTGATCGACAACTTCGCTCCATGTGGTGATTAACTACTTCACTCCTTCAAGATTGGCTTTGACTGCAGCGGCAACGTCTTGGCAAGAATGAATGGCCTTGGGCTGGAGTCAATGAAAAGAAAGGCAATGAAGAGAAGGGACGCTTCAAGTGAATAGACAGGGCAAGTATATTGTTGTCAGTGAGAGTGGAGGCAACTTTAGAAGTAAGGAGAAGATAAATGAAGAAGGCCATGTTGGATAGTCATGCACTAGAGGGGGGACAAGCATCCATAGTGACGAAAAGAGAGATCGAGGATGCAGCGGGCTGAGAAAGTAAACCACGGTCGGGCATCATTGCAGCGTCAGGGGTGTGGCAGTTCATATATCGCACAAATACCAGGAGGAGCGCTGAACTTCCAAGTCCCAGTCAGTTGGGACTTCTCCTACCACCGGAGTCCAATCTTGTTTGGAGTTTTGCACAAACAAACATGGGATAGTAACTATTAATGGTATTCAAGTCCTATCCTACTCAGAATCCAGCATACCAAACGAGAACTTAGTTAAGTAACAAAGAGGATTTACTCCATTAGTCTTCAAATTTCTATCTCATCCATTTCTTCTACTTCTTGATCTTCCATCTACAATCTCTATTTGACCTTCTCCCTCTACAGCTTCAGATGTCAAGACTTCCACGAACATCCTCTGGTACACTTTGTCAACTCATCCTCATAGTAGACTGGTACATTGAGGACGAAGAGCCTGAAGACTACCATCCCCAATGGTGATCTACCTCACTCCTTCAGGCTGGTTATTAAGTATGATTCCATGGTTTCAACCCCAACAGCTATTACTCACGTCGGCTGTAATAGGAGGGGAGGAAATAGGAAAGTATATGTCGGCTGTGAAAAGTAGCGATATGGAGGATGTCACATATTATTTATAGAGCATGTGGGAAGTGTGAAAACCTCAATACAATACAAGAGATTGGCATATATGTAAATAATGAGAATGAAACAGTACAACAAAATACTAATATCTACGTTAACCACCTAGTTCATTGAAGATAAAATTCAAATAGTATAAGACATTTCCTATTACAGTATACTTCAAGTATGCAATAAATATACTTAACCACAAGGGCTTTCTCAGCATTTGTTTCTGTAATGACACCCACAGCTGCATTAGCGGCTAAAATCATCAGAATAACCTGCAAAGCAAGAAGGTACAGTATAGCCATGATTGATAATTAAAAGCGCTCCCAAAGAATAATGAAGAAATTTCAAACTTGTGGAAGCATTGTGCCAGATGGCATACATTTGCACCATTTGCTTGGACATGTAACTATGTTAAAAAAGCATGCACTGGCTGCTGAGTAGTTTCATAGAGATGGGTAATTGCAGGTCAAATAAATAATAAAATCAAAAATCAATTATATATTCAAAGGATTTTTATTTTTCATAAATTAATGATGTGTGTCAGGCGGATTAAAAAGTTCTTACACAAGATCTGCTAAGAAAAAGTCCAGATGGATTTGATGTGCAGATCATGGTCAGTGATGTCGTTCTAGAAAAACCATCTTCTACATCTCTTCAGAAGTGATCCGTGATGGCAAAACAAGTAAATTCCAAAAAATATATTGTTTATGAGTGATTAAAGTACATGTTCGGTAGATTAGAAAGTATTTACGAGTTTTTAAAAAAATACTAATAACTGATGTACAATGGTTACCGCTGTCAAGAAAATTGCAAACAAACATTAATAGTTTGAGGTATTCAGCTCAGCAAGAAGCTTTAGCCAACAAAACATATTTTTGTCACAGTAATGTATTTTAAATTCCAAGTAGTCTTCAAAATTTATATAGACAGCTCCAGCGAGAAAAGTGAAAAGCAAAAGAATTGTGAAAAACAGATGCATGACAAAAAAATTAAGGAATCAACTTACGGAAGGTTCCAGAAATGCTGATAAACCAGTTTCCCCATCGAACAGTGCCAAAAGAAACGAAACTATAGCGGCCGCAATTAATATTTTCACAAGTAAATCATCAAACTGTTTCAAAATTAGCTTCCAAAAGGGAGTACCTGTACAGCACATGCTATATTAGATGATGCTGGAATAATTGGGAGCATAACATTAGACATACGAAAAGTCACAATTACATGTTAGAACCAGGTACATTACCATACCAAAGATTTGACTTATATAACATGTAAGAACCGAATGTTCGCAACTACGGCAGGCCACTAGAATTGTAGCTTTTTTTTTAAGTGTACAATTTTTTTGTGTAGTTTATATCATGATTGAAAGAACTCTCTGCTTTGTAGGTCAGAAGACATCATTGTTCTGGAAAGAAGAGGTCATGTATGGAGAATTTTTCAGGATAAAAACCTAAGTGAGATTCAGCTATTGATGCACGACTGTCAAAAAAAAGCTATTGATGCACCATGCAAAGTTAAGGGTGGAGTCTAGCTATGAGATCCTCAATTCTAAGGACTCGTGTAACTCACCACCAAAGTAACTTACAAAATTTCAAAAATCAACATGAAATTGCTAAAAAGATAAACATTTTTTATACAATGGACACATAGATGAGTCTCTTCAGAGACATCCGATATATGTATCTATAGATGAAATTCAAAGGGTTAAGGAGAATGTGAGGTCTTCACTCATCTAGTCTATCTAAAATCTAAAATTATAGTCTGAATGATATACCGTTTTGCATTAGATTGAGATAAATAAAGTAAGAACTAAAGGGAAAGATTCATAGAACAGATTTCTTCCACAAGAGTCAAAGATAAGACTTAATCATTAGTTAAGTTTTTGAATCTGAACTTCTGGATTTAACTTATTTAAATGGTAGACTGTGAAACTTAGTAGGTAGTACTGCAACAACTAATGTATCCCGGACAAGTCCAGATGATCCAAATTTTAAAAACAAGATGCCACAACAGAATTTCCATGATTAAGAATTAAATTGCTTCATACACCATACAAGATTAAGCAGGATGCAATGTTGAGCTCACAAGCCATTCCAAGTTTAGGTCTGATTATTGACCCGTTGTTATTTCATGGTGTGTGTGTGTGTGTGTGTGTGTATGCGTGCGCGCGTGTCACAATGTAGTTCTTTTTTCACCCAAATCGTCAAAAAGACATGGTAATGAGTCCACTAAAATACAAATTACACTTAAGAGAGACTTGATGAGATCAACCAGACCTTAGACAAAAGGCTAGCTTAAGAACTCAGTGCATAAGCCCATGTATTAGATAAAGAACCTTGTTCAGAAAAATTGGATGACAGAATTTGCTTAGGTTTTTGTGGACCTAAACACTACTACAGAAAACTATTTGACAACAAAAATGCCATTAGTGTGGTCATTGATATGTCTTTCAAAAATTGCCTCTGACAATGCAGCTTTATTTTTTCCTATTTAAATATTAAACTTTTGGTCAATTTCTAATGTTCCCTTTGAGCTTAATATAGAATGCTCGACAGTTTCTTCTATTGCTTCTCCAAGGACCACTCTTAGTTCTTATTTGCTAATACAAGCACAAATATCAACATGAGCAATTGCAGCAGCAAAAAACCATGAATTATGACGTCAGCTCCATGAGAAAACATATAACAGGTTTTAAAATCAAGTGTGTCATCAGAAGACAGACCTACAAAAGAGGTCATAACATTCATCTCTTAAGATAGATAATGATGCTTCAATTAAAAAATAATTGTGCCTGGTCAAGCAATTTAAATTTAAAGATGCATACTTCAAAGTTCAAACTAGAAGATAATTAGAAAAAAAATACATAAACATTTGAATTTGCGACAAACTTACTTTCTTCCTGGGGCAACTCTGCAGAACAAAAAAAATATGGTGTTAGGTTAATTATAAGAAAAGCAAATTTAATGAATACAGATGATGATAGAAAGAATAACTAGTTCACAACAACTGTAAGCTATATCAACTGTTTCGCATTGACACTCTACTAGGTAGCAAGTATCTGTCATAATCTTCAAACATCGATCTTGCAGTGAAGTTTTGACAGTTTGAGAATCCGTTTACAGTTTCTTACTAACCATATTATCCTCTGTTCCATCTACCTTAACAAGTTAACGACTGTAAAACTTGAATCTACATAAATGTTCTCTGTAAACTGTAGTTCATTACAAAACATATGTGTTTAGCACAAGTGCAAAATAGTACCAAGTTATAAAGCAAGACATGTGAAGCAGGGTACCAGGCAACCTATGTCACTGTTGTCTAGGTAAGGCTATTACAGCAGATAAGAATGGTACTGATACTCAGCACAAGCAAGAAAGCTTTCTAACTATCTAATAACTTAAAGAAACTGAAGGACCAAAATGAGTCATGCATAAAATGTGATACACTGTGCAACTTTAGCGTAATACTAGTAGCACTCTAGAGTGTGAATCTTTTTGGATAGGTAGGATATCTAGAGCAGGTACACGAACATTTTTTGAGCATTAGTGTGAATCAGCAGGCAGCTTGGTGGCTGGCAAAAGATAAAATAATGAATTACGCTCTTGCACCTTCAAGTTCTAGTTTCCTTTTAGCACTTAAAGGGCTCAACGCCAACCATGTTCAGGTCCATCACATGGATCCTACTTAAAATCAGGGTCTCAATACTCTCATTGACATGCATGGATAGAACACGATGTATATCTCCCCAATCTTCTTCTTCTAACTCAATCTGGTTCAATAACATCGAGAATGTTCATGGTGCAGCGTATAAAAATGACCCAGTCTGCTTAATTCTGCGAAAGTGGTTTATACTGTTACAAGAGCAAACAATCCAGCCATAAGGTGCTTCTTTTAACCGTGTTGGGCTCAGAAACATTTGTTCAAATTGGTACATTTGGCAGTTTGCATTGCACATTTCATACCGTCTCAGGCGATCCTCATGTAACTTGTCATCTGTTAAATGGTAAAAGACTTATTTCATCCATTCAAACAGTATACATGTCCTCTCTTATATAGAGACTGAGATGGACCACGTGAGGTAATTCACCGATATGTAAGCATAGAATGAGAAAATGGTATTAGATATCTAAAACAATTACATTGCTCTCTCTTTTATAGGATAAGAGAGTAAAACATAAAGCAGGAATAAGCAATATGGGATAAAAGAAAAGGGCTAATAGACAAGACAAGTCTAAAGCCCATAACACAACAAATAACAAAACCAGTAAAATATATATCCACAAGTTGGAGCATAGATATCAATCATGCCAAGATTGTCCATCATGGTAGTGAATCTGGTCTTCAGAAGAAGTTTGGTGAAGATATCTGCTACTTGATCAAAAGTATGTGTATTAGTGTATATGGTGTGGAGATCTGGCCAGATAAGACAGCTTTCCGCACAAAGTGGCAATCAACTTCAATATGTTTGGTGCGTTATGGAAGGTAAGGTTACTGGCAATGGATATAGCTGCCTTGTTATCTCAATACATGGGAATAGGTTTAGAACCAGAAATACCAAATTCTTTCAAAAGACTACAAACCCATAAGAGTTCACACATAGTATGAGCCATTGCTCTATACTCAACTTCAGCACTACATCGAGCAACGACAGTTTGTTTCTTGCTTCGCCAGGTAACAAGGTTACCTCCTACAAAGGTGCAGTAGCCAAATGTAGATTTGTGATCTATCTTGCTTCCTGCATAATCAGAATCAGAATAACCGATGAGATTACAGTGCCCATGTTTCCTATAAAGCAAGCTTTTTCCTGGATAGCTTTTCAGATACTTCAGAATATGACATACAGCGTCCCAGTGACATAGTCTAGGTTTATCAAAATATTTGTTGACCAGACCAACTGCAGAAGTGATATCAGCCCTGGTAACAGTAAGATATATAAGTTTTCCTACCATTCGACGATATTATTGATGATCAGGGCATGGAGGAGAACTATCATCCATCCCAGTTAGTATTAGGATCTAAGGGCGTAGCAGCAGGTTTCGCCCTAAGCATTCTTGTTTTAGACGAGATCCAGAACATATTGTCTTTGTGATAAGCATAGACCTGAAGATGGGCGGGAAACTTCAATGCCTAGAAAATATCTTAATTTGCCCAGATATTTGGTGACAAAGTGTTTTTCCAAGTATTCCTTAGTGGCCTGATGCCTGCTTGATCATTGTCAGATAATATGATATCATCAACATAAACAATCAGGATAACAAGAACAAATGCAGTTTTTTTGATAAAAACATAATATGATCAGACTGAGATCGACGGAAATTGAAATTTTGGAGAATTGTACTCAGTTTGTCAAACCAGGCTCGGGACTTTGTTTCAGTTCGTAAATGGCTTTGTGCGGGCTAAAAGCTTTAGACGACTCCCCCTGAGTAACAAATCCTGGAGGCTACTCCATGTAGACTTCCTCGTGCAGATCCATACAAAAAAGCATTTTTGACATCTAATTGGAATAAAGGCCAGTCAGAATTTTCTGCTACAGAAGTAAGTACAGGAACAGAGTTCAGGTGAGCAACGGGAAAAAATGTTTCAAAATAATCCACGCCATATGTCTGAGTGTAGCCTTTGGCTACAAGACGAGCTTTCAACCGCTTAATAGTGCCATCTGGTTGATACTTGATCGTAAAGATCCAACGGCAGCCGGCAGGTGACAATTAGTCGGTGCATCAACCAACTCCCATGTATGTCGGTCAGTAAGAGCCTGCATTTCAGATTTCATGGCTTGACGCCATGCAGGATGCTGAAGAGCCTGGGCCAGCATTTTTAGGAATAGAAACAGCAGATACAGCAGAAGTGAAATTGGCAAATTTTGTTCTAGAGAAATCGGGTAGTTCTAGAGATCGTCAATAAAACTCATAAAATACTAAAAGCCAGAAATACTGGTAACAGAACAGGGGCCCCAAATGTCAGGATGCACAATATCAAAAGGTTGTTTTGAGCCAATACATTTTTTTTAAGTAGATCTAGTCTGATTTCCCAACCAGCATGTTTCACAACGAAAAAGTGATTCTGAAATATCAGGTAGCAAATACTTCAACTTAGAAGGAGAAGGATGTCCCAATCTATAGTGCCACTGTAGGCTTGTCACAGAAGCAGTCAGTAGCGCAACAGCCGTAGGCATATCCATGTAGTATAAGTTGTTTGATCCCTCATGGCCCAAACCAATCAATACTGAAAGACAACACCATTCGGGTCAAAAGTAATAGAGCGGCGTAGGCTCTTAACAGTTCTTAATCAGGAATTTAGGAGCATATAGAGCTGAGCGTAATAAAATTCGACTAGGAGTGCAGATATTCCCGATTCCAAAAACAGGCTTTGAGAACCATCAGCAAGGGTAACATGTAGAACAAATGAATTCTTATGCAGTTCAGAAAATAATGTATGATTGCCAGAAATATGTGAAATGGCGCCAGAGTCAATCACCCATGTATGTTTACCGGATTGTGCAGAAGAGGCGAGAAAAGCAGAACATCCATCAGTTGAAGCCTCAGCAGAGGAGGCCAAACGAGCCTGAAATAGCTTTTCAAATTATGAGTGGATCCAATCTACAAAAGGTTGGTTGGACGAGGATGGGGCAGTGTCAGGCTGGTCAGACGTCACTTGATTCGCCCATGCAGGTTTGCCATTCTTGATCCAACAGTTGTCTTCATTATGGTTTGTGCGCTTGCAATAGTTACAGTAGCGCTGCTCAGGCGAGGCAGCGTCGGGACTAGATGAGGAAGAGCCTGAGGGACCCGAGGAGTAAGATCCACGACCGAGCCCACCAGTGGAGCGACTACAACCACGACCGCGGCCATGGCCACGACAAGAGTCACTAGAACGGACGGCAAGAGCAGTTGCATCAGAGGAGTCACGAATAACTGGGGAAAAAGATGGTAATCTCTGAACTCTTTTGAGAACATCCCTCGACGTAGCTAGCGGATCGCTGGACAGGATTTGATTGATGACACCAGCAAAGAAATGTGGTAAACCAGCAAGGAACTGGACTACCTGAAGTTCATTCCACTAACGTTAGATTTCTTTGATAGCAAAGAGTGGGTGATAGATCTCCAAAAAAATTCGATCATGTTGCTCTCTGCTACGAAACTGTCTGACTTTGTCAAGACGGTCGCATTTCTCGAATTTTTTTTACAATTTTGCCAAGTTTCATTGCCAAATTTTGAGGGGGTGGGGTTTAGTGCTATTTTCCTATCCTACTTACCGAAACTCGGGGGCACCGAGCGAAACCCGCGTGTAGGTTGTTGTTGAGCCTGCTATTAAGTTGTTGTTGTTGGCTTGTTGGAGAAAAGGGAGATTTGGGGGAGATTTTTCCATTTGGAGCCAAAGATCACTAGATCAAGGTAAATAAATATCTTTTCTTCTATTTTCATTCATCTCCAACCTCTATTTCTCCTATTCTCATAGATTTTGAACACCTATTTCTCCCTTCTCCTGATTCCGTAATATACACTAAAATCTTAGATCTACTCCACTATTTATCCCATTTGTGCATTCTAAGCATAGATCTATACATCTAAGACATGGATCTATATATGTAAACCATAAATCCACACTAATAACTATTTTTTATTTTTTTTAGATTATTAGTACTAATAATAGTATAATTAATATAGAGAAAATTATTTTTTAATAAGATATTTTTTATTTATATACTAATTAAAAATCTGAAATTTAATAAAAATCATAAAATATTCATTTTTTTAAACTAAGATATTTTGTATTGATTACTATCCTATTACAGTAGTACACCTAATCACCTATAAATATTTTATAAATTATTGTTATTGACTATTAAATATTATTTTCAGACCTAAAAATACAAAAATAATTGTTTTTAATCTTTTTTGTAAAAAAGCTAAGATATTTTGTATTGATTAATATCCTGTTACATTAGTACACCTAATCACCTATAAATATTGTATAAGTTATTGTTATTGACTATTTAAATATTGTTTTCAGACCTAAAAATACAAAAAAATTGTCTTTGATCTTTTTTTTGTAAAAAGAGTGACTGATTAAATCCAATAATACTTAGTCTTATAGTCTAATACCTAACTTATAATTATAGCATATCATTCATAATTTACATTGCATTCCTAATATTTTCTTATGCCATCTATTGTTTTGAATGCTAATGCAATGCATATTCTTTTTTTTTAGTGTTGCCAACATGTCTTCTGATGGTAATTCGTCTGGGAATGAGGGTGCTAGGCAGCCTGCACCCAAAGAGGTAGATTTTGCTTGGAGACATTGTGCTCATGATCATGCGGTCAAGGGAAAGGTAGTTTGTAACTTCTGCAAAAAGACAATTGGTGGATGGGGCATTACAACGTTTAAGCGTCATATTACTGGGGGAGACAAGAATGTGGCATTATGCCAAAGGTGCCCGCAATCTGTTAGGGATGATTTCAGAAAGCTCATAGCACCCCAAAAGGAGAAGAAAGAGAAATTGAAAGAGGTCAACAAAGCTTACACTGATATACTCTTTGATGTATGAGCCACAGGTTCATCTGCCGAGTATGATGATGACATGGTGTATCCTCCAGGTTGTAATACTGCTTACACTCGCCATATGTATAGGAAGACGTATAGAAAATCAAAGAGAAATGAGAGGGAAAGGGAGGAAGATGCACAGTTACTACGGAGGTTTGGGCCATCAGGTGCAGGAGGCTGTGGGACTACCAAACATATTGAGGTGGATTGCCATTCTGTGAGGGGCAAATATGTCTGAATGCATCTCTACTTCTACATCTAATTGAGGTGCAGATTGTTGATATCTTCACAAAGTCCCTTCCTCAGTCCAGATTCACAACTACAATGGACAAGCTGGGCATGATTGACATATGTGCTTCAGCTTGAGACAGAGTGTTGAGATATATATTTGCTTTATGTTATTTCTCCTTTTCTATTTTTTAATGCTTCCATTTAAGATCCGTTATTTTCCTTTGTATTACCTCTCTCGCCTCCTTTGTAGGAGAGGCCTTGTAATCGCTATATTTTTTGATAAACTATTCACCATCGAACATATACTATTGGAACTCTTACATGGAAGAAGACATTTTTATCATTATGGTCAACTTGTTGTAGAAGCATTTACACGATGACTTGCTTTGGGATCTAGAAATTCAATGCATTACTACTCGTGCAGTGGTCAGTAGTCGAATAATCCCAGATCCAAGATATTCTCAAGTGGGGGGATTAAACTGTGTCCAACTAAATAATTGAACATATTGCTGAACCAGATAGTAACTATAACAGTGTTTTAAGTTTTAAGTTTCGACTATGGCATTCCTCTGCCACGAATTTCTAAAATTGCAGCAGCGTTTACCATACAAGCATGCATGTTTATAAATAAATCCATCCATATGATTAGAGAATGCAAGCATTTTCGTACAATGTATCCAGCTCCTGCAGAAATAACTATGTATATATTTGCCTCCGCCCATATATTGAGACAATGTGTGCTTGCCTATATGAACATATGATTCATGTTCATCTCAATATGGTTCTGCGCCTTAAGGTTTCACATGTAAACAAACAGCAACTAGTTGCAAGTAACTATGTACTCGTGGATGAAACATGTTCAGGGCGTTATAAAGCAATAAGACATGAGCTTGAGCTCCACCTATAAACAAGAAGAATGCTTCTGAACTGCGTGAGGTGTGAAACATGAGAGCGATGCGGATGGTTCTTTTTGTCATATGGTTGTTATTTTTAAGAGTTCAGTAGAAGGAGTAGAATAAGCCACTGCGAAATGGCAGCAGTGTACATTGATTCTACAGAATAAGAGATGCATACCGTTTTTGCCGTATATCCGTGCATGCTCCTCAACCTGGTAGACGAAAAGTGGAAGCCGTAAAAATCCTGTATAAAATTGGCAAAGCATGAGAAACCGCGGCAGTCTGACAACCAACCTGTGAATCCGTTAAGCCTCTGGCGGGATCCACCCTGAAGGCATCTAACACCTGCAGAAGTGGGGAAGAGCATGTGATTGCAAAATCACGCAGACGAAGAGAACAGAATCGGGACGGAATGCTAGCGTCAACTCACCTCTGAGACGGATCTGGCATAGGCGTCCTCCATGCTGCTGCCCAGTGATCGGCCAGTGTTGAGCTGTTTCTGAGCTCAGGTGTAGCGAACAGAGGAAGAAGGATGGAGGAGACCAGAAGTGGAAAAGGAAAGCGAGGTGGTAGAAAATTTGCTTTAGGGAGCAGATCCGAGAAGCAGAAACAGGGCTCTACGTGAGCTACTTAGGGCTTTTTTTAATTCATTTTGGAAGGAAGGGTGGGGAGGTAGAGCGGTCCGTCGACTCACCCGACCGTGGCGGTGGCTCGAACTCGATGTCGGACGTTACGGCTGGGTGGGGGTTACGCGAACTTCCTGCTGCTGCGTCTTCTTCTGTAGCGAAACCGGGATTGCAAAGACTCGTATATTGAGCATAAGCTAAACTGAAAGGGCACCACAGTCGCACAAAACAAGTACTTGAGTTCAGGCACATTTGCGTGTGATCTTTTTTTAAAAACACTGCATTCAGTAAAGATTAAGATAGAAAAGATCAGAAATCACAACCATACAATCTGCCAGAATACTTGCATGTGAACTTATATTATGACTTATGAGCGCCCCTATTATAGCCTTGTGTTTATTTTGTAAGTATGATTAATTAGGTAGAATTTAAGCTGGAAATTTAGTAGAAGGAACTCTAATTCCCAAACAGTCTTACTTGAAAACCTATATATTTGTAGACTAAGTGTCACTCAGAAAAAGTGTTTGTTCTATTTTATTGTGATAAAAAAAAAGTTAAACAATTTTATTCTTAGCACAAAGGAGCTCAAGTAATTAAAGAGGGTGGGGTGTCTTTATACTGGGTAACTTAGGTCCAGCTACTATTGGACCATTGCTCGAGAGCTTGCCACATAATAGGGAATACCAAGAGTCATTGAGCCAATGAATATTTGTTCGATGATGTTTTCACTTGAATGCATGGAGTTAGATCCTTAATTTTGAAAAACCACTAGAGGGGGGTGAATAGGGTTTTATGATATTTTAATAATAATTTAACCAAAGCAAGTAACTACAAAAATATTGGACAAGGGGACAAGGATTTAGAGTTGTTCCAACCTTAGAAAATACTAAGGCAGTCAATCAACTACCCGGTTGTTTACCCAATCGGGATTTTGAAAGTATTAAATTTTATTACCTCGCAAGGATGTTACATAAAATTACAACACTTTCACCAAACCCTCCGGACAACCTTCACCTAGAAGTAGTCTCACCAACCTCGAAGCAGTCTTCCTTGAAGTAGCCTCAAACTCCCCCTTGAAGTAGCCTTCCTCTTGAAGTAGCTTCCCGTTGAGACAGCCTTCTTGAAGTAGTCCAAAGTCCACCTTCTCCACCGAGAAGACCCTTTTCCACCTGAGAAGACAAACCCTCTCCAATCCGCAGCCTCCAACCCTAGGAGTAGCAAGGAGAGTACAAACAATATAAAGGAACAAGAAGGAAAAATAGAAATTACAATACCGTTGTAGCACAAGGCTTGATTTCCTATATCAAGCGTTTTGATCTCCTAACCAATGTATATGGAAGTGTTAGTGTTGTGGGTAGGAGATGCTAGCCTATAGGATACGAAATTAGAGCAATGGAAATGAATAACAAATGTTGAAGTTGCTCAATTGTTCATAAGAATGAATAGCCAATTGCAAGTATTATGCTCAAGTGTTGCACAAGTGTATTTTTGGTGTCCTATTGCTTGTCCTATTTATAAGAATGGCATGTGGATGCTTAAGGACGTTCTAGACACTTTCTAGGGGGTTCTTAGTGCTCAACTAGCCGTTAGATAATTATTAGTTGCTTTAACAACGGCTAGTTAATTAATCCTGAAAATTGCAGACAGAGATATTCTCGGTCGAAGATTTGTCGACCGAGAGTCCTAGTCGGTCGAGGACTTGTCGACCGAGGGACTGTCTGTAGCATCATTCTGATCCAACTCCCAACTACCTTGTCTGTTGTGTCTAACGGCTACTTGGGTCATTCTCGGTCGAAGAGTTTGTCGACCGAGAGTGTCTCGGTTGAGAATTTTGTCGACCGAGATTAACCATGTTTCAATGTTTTAAACTAAGTACTTAGTGTGTGTATGAGTGTGCAGTTGTGACACTATTGTAGAGGATGACATATCTAAGTGTTGTGATTGACTAGGGAAGATCTAAACGTTTAATTTACATGATATCTAAGTACTTGTACATTATATACTTGTACAAGTTTTTACATTTGATTACAATCATGAATTAAAGCAATTCAAGCATATAGATCTTCCAAGTTATTTGTCATCCACCTAATTCCTGCAACACTCAAGTAGCACGTTAGATTCACAAGAATGAAATGTTTGTCATCATCGAAACAAAGGAATTATAATAATGTCCAATTTAGCCAACAATCTCCCCTTTTTGAAGATGACAAACATTTCCTAAATATAAAATAAGGAAATATAAACCATATGAGTTTCATACTTGAAGTTTACCTTTTGTAGCCATTCTTGTTTTGCAAGTGGGTGCTGGCCGAGATATTATAAAACTCATTTTATGTTTTTATTTTATATTATTGATTTTATATTATTTCTCCCCCTTTGCCATTTCAAAAAGATATCCAAGATAATCATTTAGTATGACTTTTATTTTCCCCCTTAATTTTATGCTATGCTCCCCCTAACTAAGATATTCAGTTTTAAAAATAGGGATTAATACAATTGTAAACCATTTATTGTCGAATTTAGCCACAATTTGTTTCTCAATCATTTGCAAAGGATGTTAAGCCTTGAAATGATATGAGTTCGTTTTAAGTTCATGGTATATGTGTATTGATTTCTCACCCATTTTACAAGGGATGTTAAGCCCTGAAATGATATGAGATTCTTTTAAGCTTATAGTAGAAAGTATCTCTAATCAAATACACGGGATGTTAAGACCTAATTTGTTTAGAGAATTCCATTAAGAACAATATATATGTCATATTCATGAATTTTGTAGATTTCTTTGTTTTCAAAAATTACTTTTAAGAATACTAAGGTCATAACAAGCTTCAAATGATGTGTACAAAGTTTTGTAAGCTTCTTAATCTTATAATCAAATTTGTTTTTGTGAGCTCCCCCTTAATCTTATAATTAAGACAATTTAAGGATTCTAAGGTCACAAATGATTTTGATTTTGACCTTTTATTAAAGCTTTATGTTTTCAATATGATGAACACATTTTGAATCAAGATACTAAGGTTGAGTGCAGTAAAAAGATGTACAAATAAGCATTTTGTCAAGCTTATTTTAGGTCGACCTTGACTTCGACCATAGCGCCCCTTGGTCAACCTTGATTTCAACCAAGAGGTAATTTCTGCAGATTTTCAAATTAAAATGCATTTGTGCCATGAAGTTTTACTATTTATGCAAAATGGCATCTTCATATGAGCTGAATCACAATGATCAAGAATAATATCCATTCATGGTTTATATATATGGATCAAAGATTATTTTAGACAAACCAATGAAACACAATGATCATGGCACAATAATTATGATAGAATAGTAGAAGCATATCCACAATGCAATGATCGAGATATAAATACAATCATGGTTCATATTTTCAGTTTTAAGTCAGAATAAACCAAAATAATCTCATTCAGATTCATAAGTTTTCAATTTTAAGACAAACCATGTAAATGAACATGATTAATAAACTTTTTCAATCAATGAATAAGGTTTGTTCAAAATCAATCTTCATATAATACTTTTGCAATATGTTTAAGGATTTCATATTCATAATGTTATACCTTAATTCATGATGCAAAAAGATCAATATGTCTTGTTTCAAAGATGGTCTCCAAGATTTATTCTTGATTTGCATATTAAATCAATCATTAATAACAAATATAGCAAACTAGATTAATTGAAAATAGGTTCAGCAGAACTTGATTTGGTCGAACTGTTTGTCGACCGAATTTATCTCGATCGACGTTTTTCTCGACCGAGAATGTTGTTGTTTGTACAAGTTTTATCATATTTGTTGCAAACTTCAAAACAGTAACCTGCTCGGTCGACTATTTCTTGACCGGCAATGTTCTCGGTCGAACAGTTTCTCGACCGAGAATGTTTCTATACTGTTTCAGAACTATTTTCAGTAATTGTTTCCAAGTAAAACAAGAATATGAAAGTTAAAGCTTGATTGTGTTGATATATGACATTCGTATATCAAGAATCAGTTTAGATCAAATCTCAACTAGTCAAATTTAAACCTCTAAGTTTTAGGAACCCAAGCTAGATCATCATTCCTTTTCTTGTATGGGCATGAAAAAGAGTAGTGTCCAAGAAACAAGCAATAATGACAACTAATAGAGTCAGTCTCATTTCTCTTTCTAGGAGTTGAGTTGTTCTTGGGTACATACATGGCACTACTACAGAAATGCATTTTAGCGTCGGTTGTTTAACCCGCTTTGGCGTCGGTTTCCGAGCGACGCCTATGTGGGCGCCGCTAAAGGTCTAACACTTCGGCGTCGGTTTTTTAACCGACGCCTATTTAGCTTAGAGGCGTCGGTTGTTTATAGAAAACCGACGCCAAAAGGGTTCGCGCCACATAAAACGGCGTCATCTAGGACACATTCTGCGTCGGTGTTTAATTGGTAACCGACGCAAAAAGTGTCCTAGATGACGCTGTTTTCTGTGGCGCGAACCCGTTTGGCGTCGGTGATCAACTAAACAACCGACGCCATACTTCAAGACGACACGGCCGTGCTTCCCTGCACGGCCGTGTTTAGTACTATAGGCGTCGGTTTTATATGAATAAGCGACGCCTTTTCCACCACGGTCGTGCTTTCCTGCACGGTCGGGTTGTTTGTAATATTAGGCGTCGGTTTTTATCCAATAACCGATGCTATAGGCCTTTTCTGACGGTTTTCTGTAAATAACCGACGCCTATATCTTTTTTTTTCATATCAGTTTGTAGGCCTGCTGTGGCTGGTCAGCAGGATGAGAACCTACAGTTCAGTTTTCTGAACTGCAGGTTTACGACATCCATTGATATCAGCCTACAAACAGGCCACAAACCTGCAAAAGTCCCAAGGAAAATTTCACACAAGTAGATACATTCAGACATCAATTCAATTCTCACATTCACACATATAGAAACATTCAAATACATGTATTAACATTCAGAAATATTCATTTACAAAGTATCATTCATTATCGTTATCAACATCCCAATTATATCTTACAGTTGCCACTGCTTGTATGGCTTTTGCCCATTCTTCTCTTATTTCATTTAATGCTTCCATCGTATATGGAGCATGTATATTTTTTAAGCGTTTACCTATAGTGTTGTCAGTTTTAAACACCTGCAAAGAGAATGATGTATATATAAGTAATAATATAAAAATAAGATTGATATATTTCATACTAACTAATGAGACTATATATAATACCTCATGTATGGTATCGATGTCCAATGCGGTATGTTTGATAATCATCTGCATAAATCGCATCACATAGTATGTGCATGCCCAGCCATTGTCTTGTGTAGCGCACTATAAATTGAAACATATAAAATAATACAACTAAGCACAATTCACATCAATAATATATACATTGGAGTCGGGAACTTACTTGTACATTCTCCCAATTTATTGGCTGGTTCTTTTTCCTTGGGACCGTTCCTCCAGCCTTTTTGAATACATCTAAACCCCTACATGTTAATATAACACAGTAAATTACATAAGTAAATAGTAATGTAATAACATATGTTAACAGATACAAAAATGAAATATTTCTCACCAGAATAATGGCATTCTCATTATGTGTCCAATTTTAGTGTTTAATGTACTTCCCGCGGGATCTAGATAATAAACAGTGAACGTCCCGGGGACAATAACTAGTAACTCCCAATGTCTACCGCTAGAGGTAAAAAGTTAACAATTAATAACTCAAAATGCACAATAAAAATAGAATTTTCTTAAGTCCAAATTATAAATAAAGTAAACTTACTTGACATTGAATGGAGCTATTATTATCTTCTTGTTTTGCTGACCGAAAATTTTAAAAGCATCTATACAGTATTGTTGAACACTATCAGGGTCTTTAGCTACCATACTAATCAATGATGGAATCAAAAATCCCACATGATCAAATGCAAATTGTTTGCAATGATCTTCGACTAAGTAGCTGCAAAACATGTATTACGTATGCATTAATATATAAGAAACCAGATCACCGGATCTTACACAAGGTATATGGATGTATAAACAAGATCTCACCTTATCCATGTCTCTATCATTGATGTATTCAGCCAATCATACATAAACAGCTCAATAATATCTTGTATAAATAAAGAGCTATCGTATGATTGACCTGCATAATCTGCATCTAAAGAAACAATTATTGGGCAATGTATATTATGTGCACGTAGCCAACATGCCATTCCCCTACAAGCAGGACCTAACGGGTATGTTAGGTCATTTGGAACCCAAGTTGGTAATGCGGGAAGTGGAGGTGGACGCCTAGGTGCTCCTGGTGTCTTCTTTTTAACCTGTATATATAATTTCAGATCAGTTGACATCATATATACACATTAACAGTCTAAATCAATGTAAATTTATCTTACAATTTCAGTAGTGTAGACGACATCTGCTTTGGGCCACAATATGACCCCGCCTTCTGCCTCAGCAAGTGTATCAATATCCGGGTGGGGATATGGCAATGTAGCTTCCCTCCAATCGGGTAACACACGTAATGGGCCCACACGAACATAGCCATGTGGCATTGGAGTCCCGTGAAACCTTTCCCCAGGAAGGGACGGGTAAGCCTGCGCCTCTGCAACAACATAGTCTTGTATTCTTAAGCGGCATGGCTTCAATGCCTACAAATTTACGTAAAGAATGTTATACATATATACATATCATCTTGAAAACATATCATCTTGAAAAGACTAGCTACAATGTCATAAACAATACTTACAACAGACGTGTTAGGTGATGGGTCTCCAGGATTACTCGCAGTCTGTGCATCAGGAGAAGAGTGGGTCGCCATAGGCTGATTGGAAGCCTGAGATGCCTGCCACCTCAGCAATTCTTCCTTGACCTTCTCAGCAACTACATCGTTGACCTTCTTAGCAACTATATCCTCGACTCTCTTATTCTCCTATACATGGATAAAAGAAACATTAGCTTCTTATTATTGAATTTCCTTTTCCAGTAACATTCTAAAAAAAGAATAGGTTACCTCTTCTTGAGAAAGTCCTGCTCTGGGTTTGCGTTGGGATGGCCCAAAGAATGCTTTGATGCCCACACCAGTGCTTGCACCCCTAACACGTCCAGGATGCTCTGGGTTACCCAGAGCAACTGTCAATTCATCCCTTGTGCCCTGAGGGATGAACGTGCCTTGTTTCCTCTGCTCGTGCAGCTCCCGCTAATCACCATCAACAGAAATTGGTAAGTTAACACCACAAATAATCAATATTCAAACGATTGCTCTAAGAGTTGTATTTTACCATTTTCACAGCCGCCTCAACAGTTACGGGCTTCTTTATTTCACCCTTCTTGTTTTGCCTCCCAGCTATCCAGATATCATGGCGAGGCATGGGTGTGGCAGACTCCTGAGTAGGAGCAGACTCCTGAGTAGCCGCAGACTCTGCCTATAGTCTTTGGCGAACGCTTGCATATCCTTTTGGACCCATAGTGTGGTCATGCACATTCAGTGCACGCCTTGCTTTTTGTGCGTCACTGAGGGCCTAGTTAGTATGCACATTAATGATTTGGTTAGTAGCACTAAATGTTAATCTTGAATAGGTGAATATAATGTATATTAATTAAATTGGGAGTGACGCCTAATACCTTGAATTCTTCATATTTTCTTGAAGTAACAAAATTGTCCCAATCTTCTTTGTCCAAGAAGTTCCATTGTTCAAGGGCTGACTTCTTCTTATCACCCTCTTTTATGTATTCTCTGTTCATATTTGTCCTATAATTCCTAAGCATCTTTCCAGCGCGTTGCATCACACTTTTACGATGCAACTTCTCATCCAATGCAAACAGGTTCTGTAAAATAGAAATGTTATTAACTAGTATCCAAAATAGAATTGCAAATAATAGAATTTGTAATCTACAAAATAGAATTGCAAATAATAATAACTCTCGCATAAATCCTTCCATATCAAGTCTTTTTTCCCCTGAGGAACTTTATGTCAATTATCATACTTAACACCACAATGGCTCCAAGTGGTACACCCAAGATAGTTTACAAAATTATTGCGGTTCACTCCAATTGCATTTCCTCCATTATCAAACTCCACAACCAATTTGGATCCACTGCCACTTAGCGCTATTAACTTCTTCAACAGAGTGATGCCCCTTTTCTTGTTAAGTGTTTGGTGCTGCGCATCAAGTTGCTCCAGTGCTTCAGTGGGTACATGTGCATCATCAACCTAAAATTTGACAAAAATAAACACACTGAATTAGCCCAATATAGAAATATAGGATATATGACATAACTAGAAGATAATGAATTTTATAGAAATATAGGATATGTTTTTAGAACTTACATTGGTATCCTCGCCATGCTCGTCATGGACATCATGCTCATCATGGACTTCATGCTCATCATGGACATCATGCTCATCATGGTCAGCCATATGAAAATGTCATTAAAAAGGCAAACATTTAGCATTTGTATTAACTAGAAAAAGGCAAACATTTCGCATTTGTATAAACATACATGTCTCTAAAATTGTGATCTTTTATCAATTAACAATCCTTCATTGTGATCTTCGCGCACATATAAGTCATCATTAGCTTCAATATTTTGTGGAGTTGGCAACCCAACTGAGAATGGACTGGAGTCATCATACTTATCATAGTACTCTTCTTCATCTATAGGATCTTCAATGAACTGTCTTTTACCATGAAGAACAACCGACCATTTATCATTTGCAGGATCATCGATATAGAATATTTGTTTCGCCTGTGATGCCAATATGAATGGTTCACCCTTCTCGCCAATCTTTTCAAAGTTCACCAAAGTGAAACCCAATTCATCCACTATAACTCCTTTGGTGTTCTCAACCCAATTACATTTAAAGAGCGGAATTTTGAAATCTATGTAGTCAAACTCCCAAATGTCTTCAATGACACCGTAATATGACATTTTAGCTTCACACGGACTCTTATCCTTTGCACTTGCAAAGTACATAGTCGACGCTTGAAGAGTGACCCCACTATTTTGGACGACACTCTTATCATCTTGGCGCTTTGTGTAATATGTGAATCCATTAATGTCAAACCCTTCATAAGACATAACATTCGGTTTTGGTTTAAAGGTGAGGCATTTGATAGTGTCTGTAATATCATTTGGTGTTTGAGATAGTTGATGTAAGACTTTATCTTCAAACCACTTAGTAAAAGTCTTATTATGCTCTCTAGCAAGCCACATTGAACTTGCTCGAGGATGTTGTCTCTTTATGAAATTGGTATGTTCCTCGATATAAACACTCACTTCGTCCATATTGTGTAAAATATACAAGTGAGCTTGTTCCAACTGCTCACGGCTGATTACTTTCACCCGTGATCCCAAAATTCCTTTGCCCTCCTCAATATTCTTGTCATTATCAGGAGTGTCATTACCACTGAGAAAGTCATTGCAAAAATCCATAACCTCTCTCGCCACATAACCTTCAATAATACTCCCTTCAGGCCGATAACGGTTTCGAACATCACCTTTAAAAACGCTCATGTATCGTTCAAAGGGATACATCCAATGCAAGAAAACTGGTCCCAACATTTTCACTTCCCTAGTCAAGTGGACAACAAGATGTACCATAATATCAAAGAATGAAGGAGGGAAATACATCTCAAGCTGACATAGGGTAACAACCACTTCTCTTTGCAAATTATCGAGATTATCAGGGTCAATAACTTTGCTGCATAGACTGTTGAAAAAGAAACAAAGTCTGGTAATTGCAAACCTTACATGCTTCGGCAATATAGATCGAATTGCCACGAGCAATATTTGTTGCATTAGAGTATGACAATCATGAGATTTAAGACCTATCAACTTCAGATCTTTCATTGATACCAATCTACGGATGTTAGATGAGTAACCATGTGGCACCTTAACATTTACCAAGCATTCACAAAAAGTTTTCTTCTCCTTTGTAGACAACGTGTAACAAGCAGGAGGTAAGTATGTTCTTTTATTACCCATTTCACGTAATTCTGTTAATTCTGACCTTATTCCCATTTCACGTAGGTCCAGTCTGGATTTTATCCCATCTTTAGTCTTACCTGGTATATTTAACAGAGTACCAATGATGCTATCACAAACATTTTTCTCAACGTGCATTACATCGATACAATGCCTGACTGTCAAAGAACTCCAATAAGGAAGATCCCAAAATATTGACTTCTTCTTGAATGAAGAATTGTCACTCCGTGTGGCCATACTACATTGTGATTTCTTACCAAATTCATTGACAATGTCTTTTACTCTTACATAAACAACATCCCCTGGTATAGGTTTAGGTGCACTCCGTTCATCATTCCATCCATTGAATGCTTTGCGCTTCCTACGATACAGATGGAATTTTGAAAGAAACCTTCGATGACCAAGATATACAGTCTTGCCGCCATGTTTTAGTCTTATTGAATCAGTGTTTTCTTCACATATAGGACACGCTTTAGCTCCTTTGACACTATATCCAGACAAATTCCCATATGCTGGAAAGTCATTAACAGTGCAAAACAACATAGCGTGCAAACGAAATGTCTCTCTTGCTGAAGCATCATAGGTCATCACACCTTCAGCCCAAAGTTTCTTTAAGTCATCAATCAAAGGTTCAAGATAAACATCGATATCATTTCCGGGTTGTTTAGGGCCCGATATCAACAACGACAACATAACGTACTTATTTTTCATACACATCCAGGGAGGAAGATTGTATATAACAAGCATGACTGGCCAAGTGCTATGTTGGCTGCTCAATGTCCCGTACGGATTCATCCCACCTGTACAAAGCCCAAGTCTTAGATTCCTATCTTCTTCACCAAATTTGGGGTACAATAGATCAATCTTCTTCCACTGTGGGGAATCAGACGCATGTCGTAGGATCCCATCATTATTTTTCTTAACATCTGCATGCCACCTCAAATTCTTCGCATCTTTCGGATTTGCAAACAAGCATTTAAACCGTGATATTATAGGTAGATACCACAACACCTTGGCAGGAGAACCAATTTTGGACTCCCCCGAAGTCGTCAATTTATACCGTGACGCACCACATTTTGGACAATCTTTCAAATCTACATAGTCCTTTTGAAATAATACACAATCATTCGGGCATGCGTGTATCTTCTTGGCCTCCATTCCCATTGGGCACAACATTTTCTTTACCTGGTATGTTGAGATTGGCAGCTCGTTTCCTTCAGGAAGCATTTCTTTCAACAAAGTCAACAATGAAGTGAAGCTTTTATCGCTCCATCTATTGTTAGCTTTCAACTTATACAATCTCAACACAACGCTAAGCTTAGTAAACTTAGCACAGCCTATGTATAACGGTATCTCAGCATCATGCACAATGTTTCTAAAGATAGGAGGTGGATCGGTGTGCTCTACCCTACAACTATCCAGCATCGCATCAACGATGTCTGCTGGAACTGGTTCGTTCACATTTACGTCATCGGAGGCAATTTCTTCTTCCACCCAAGCACTGCTATCGACATCTACTGGTTTCGATTTTGAAATCTCTCCATGCTAGTGCCATTCTGTATAGCCTTGTACAATCCCGTTGCAGATGACATGACTTTTGATTTCCTCACCAGTGTTGACTTTCAAGTTGTTACCGCAATGCCTACATGGACAGTAGAACCTATCTGTAGGTTTTTTCCTATGTTCCTTGGCAAATCTAATAAACTGATCAAGACCAGATATAAACTCTGAGGTGCAACGATTACGAATGGACATCCATGATCTATCCATTCTATGATCAGAGAAAACAAGTATATATTAGGAAACAAGTATATATTAGGAAAAGATTAGGGTATACACTTACATCCTAAGTGTATAATGTGATGTCATTCTTATATATAATAAATGTGTACCACCTATCCCATCCTTGAACACCTAATCTCACTAGTAAGTGTATAATGTGTATTGGGTTTTCAAGAAAATTTCGGTAGCATTTCCCCGCTGTTCTCTAAGTACATATGTACTTAGAGAACAAACGGGGAAATGTTATCGAAATTTTCTCAAAAACCCAATACACATTATACACTTATATCCTAAGTGAGATTAGGTGTTCAAGAACAATCCCAAACCGGGGACTATCCAAGATTTACTCCTAATGAGTAAATCTTGGATGGGTTTCTAGGCCAACAAACACATTTGATGTCATTCTTATATATAATAAATATGTACCACCTATCCCATCCTTGAACACCTAATCTCACTAGTAAGTGTATAATGTGTATTGGGTTTTCAAGAAAATTTCGGCAGCATTTCCCCACTGTTCTCTAAGTACATATGTACTTAGAGAACAAACGGGGAAATGCTACCAAAATTTTCTCAAAAACCCAATACACATTATACACTTACATCCTAAGTGAGATTAGGTGTTCAAAAACAGTCCCAAACTGGGGACTATCCAAGATTTACTCCTAATGAGTAAATCTTGGACGGGTTTCTAGGCCAACAAACACATTTGATGTCATTCTTATATATCATAAATGTGTACCACCTATCCCATCCTTGAACACCTAATCTCACTAGTAAGTGTATAATGTGTATTGGGTTTTCGAGAAAATTTCGGCAGCATTTCCCCGCTGTTCTCTAAGTACATATGTACTTAGAGAACAAATGGGGAAATGCTGCCGAAATTTTCTCGAAAACCCAATACACATTATACACTTACATCCTAAGTGAGATTAGGTGTTCAAGAACAGTCCCAAACCGGGGACTATCCAAGATTTACTCCTAATGAGTCAATCTTAGACGGGTTTCTAGGCCAACAAACACAATAATAGATATGTACATGTTAGAGTTTCATCACAATTAATGTTAGGGTTTCATCACAATTGATGTTAGGGTTTCATCAATGTTAGGTTTAATCAAATCAAATTAGGATGCTAGAATTTACAAGTTTAAATCTTATTTCAACATGCATCAAAATTTACTGAATGAAGTCAAACATTAGGATTAGAAGCACAAATATATGCAAGCAAAAAATTTGTTCATATCCTAGGATTTACATAAAACATTACATGAAAATTTGTTCATATCCTTACCAACAGCAAGCACGGCCGTGGCTGTGTTGGCCTACCACGGCCGTGGATGTGTTGGCCTACCACGGCCGTGGTAGGACAACACAGCCAAGGTCGTGCTTGCTGCATGTTGGTAAATAGCTAGGGAGAAGGAGAGGTAGCGCTACCTGGAGCTAGTGTAGAGAGGACCGCCGACGGCAGCAGCGTGTGGAGGAGCTAGAGCAGCAGTGGCAGCGACAGCAACAAACGACTGGGGGCGGGCGGCGGGCAGAAGCAACTGATGGTCGGAGAAGCAGTAGGCGCCGGCCGGAGAAGCACCAGGAGAAGAAGCAGCAGCGGCGGGCAGCGGCGCCGGTGAGCAGAAGAGAACCAAAGCAGCGGCAGCGAGCAGCAACAACCGACGATGGGTGATTTTGGGAGAACGGCGCCGATGAAATAGGAAGAAAGGGGGAAGAGCCGGGTATCGGGTCTATTAAGTTGATCAACGGCGTCGGTTATCTACACAACCGACGCCTATTATGCTTTAGCGTCGGTTATTAGTAAAACACTGACGCCCAAATAGAAAACTTTTACCCTAAATTATTTGGCGGGAACCATTATCAGCGTCGGTTATCTAAGGATAACCGACACCTAAAGTGGAACTTTTTGCGCAAAATTTCATTTTAAATAGGCGTCGGTTAATAGTTAAAACATCGACGCTGTATGTGGCCCAAATTTTTTTCGTCCGAAAATTGGATTTCGCGGGCGCTTTTAGGCGTTAGTCAGTTATAGTCATCCGACGCTGAATACAAAGCGGTACCCGTGTCTGGCTGGTCTTCGAATATAGACGTCAGTTTGCCTACATCACCGATGCCTGATATTATAAGCATCGGTTTTCCTTAATAACCGACGCCCAGAAAAGCGACACTGAACGCTATTTCTGTAGTAGTGTGGATTGATTCTCTTGCACTTGTGTCCTTCTCCAACTAGGTTTTTGATAAGATTTTCTCTTAGTCTTATAACCTAGTCCTCTCCTTCCAATTTGACGATAAGAACCATTTAAGATATTATCAAGAATATTATTGTTAGTCAAGCTACTCACTTTTTGTTGCAGCTTAACAATCTCATCCATTCTCTTATTTATGTCTAACTTTGCTTGATATAGATTAGTTAACAAGGAATCTCTTTCTTTCACAATAATATCATAATCTAGATGTGTACATAAAATAGGTTGTTTTTGAAGATCATTTACTTGAGTTTGCAAGTTTATCTTTTCTAGGGAAAGAAGATTACAATCTGCTTCTATTGATTTTAGCTTAATATTATGATCTTCGATAGCCTTTTTGAGATCTTCATTTTCAGATGTGAGAGCAAGAAGTTTATCATGTAGCTCATCATTTGCTTTATTTGATTTCTATAATTTCTTCTCACACTCAATATATTTTTCATGTGTTTCCTGAAGACTGGCAATTAAATCTTCTTTAAGTAAATCAAAAAGGCTTACCTCTTCTTCTTCTTCACTTGTTGTAGCAATAAAGCACCCTTTATGCACATCTTCCTTCTTTTTCCTCCAAGGACAACTGAGTGTTGTGTGGCTTGTTCCTAAGCACCATGTGCAGCTTGTTGAAGATTGGTCCATGCTTTTCCTTTGTTTGCAGTTGTAGACACCACCGCCCTTCATTCTTCAAGACTCTATTAGAGCTCCTTGAAGCCTGCTCTGATACCAATTGAAAACCCACTAGAGGGGGGTGAATAAGGTTTTATGATATTTTAATAATAATTTATCCAAAGCAAGCAACTAAAAAAATATTGGACAAGGGGACAATGATTTAGAGTGGTTCCAACCTTAGCAAATACTAAGGCAGTCAATCCACTACTCGGTTGCTTACCCAATCGGGATTTTGAAAGTATTTAATTTTATTACCTCGGAAGGATGTTACATAAAATTACAACACTTTCACCAAATCCTCTGGACAGCCTTCACCTAGAAGTAGTCTCACCAACCTCAAAGCAGCCTTCCTTCAAGTAACCTCAAGCTCCCCCTTGAAGTAGCCTTCCTCTTGAAGTAGCTTCCCATTGAGACAACCTTCTTGAAGTAGTCCAAAGTCCACCTTCTCCACTGAGAAGACCCTTCTCCACCTTAGAAGACAAACCCTCTCCAATCTGCAGCCTCCAACCCTAGGAGTAGCAAGGAGAGTACAAACAATATAAAGGAACAAGAAGGAAAAATAGAAATTACAATACCGTTGTAGCACAAGACTTGATTTCCTATATCAAGCATTTTGATCTCCTAACCAATGTATATGGAAGGGTTAGTGATGTGGGTAGGAGATGCTAGCCTATAGGACACGAAATTAGAGCAATGGAAATGAGTAGCAAATGTTGGAGTTGCTCAATTGCTCATAAGAATGAATAGCCAATTGCAAGTATTATGCTCAAGTGTTGCACAAGTGTATTTTTGGTGTCCTATGGCTTGTCCTATTTATAGGAATGGCCTATGGATGCTTAAGGACATTCTAGACACTTTCTAGGGGGTTCTTAGTACTCAACTAGCCATTAGGTAACCATTAGTTGCTTTAACAACTGCTAGTTAATTAATCCTGAAAATTGCAGACAGAGACATTCTCGGTCGAAGATTTGTCGACTGAGAGTCCTAGTCGGTCGAGGACTTGTCGACCGAGGGACTGTCTGTAGCAACGTTCTGATCCAACTCCCAACTACCTTGTCTATTATGTCTAACGACTACTTGGGTCATTCTCGGTCGAAGAGTTTGTCGACTGAGAGTGTCTCGGTCGAGAATTTTGTCGACTGAGATTAACCATGTTTCAATGTTTTAAACTAAGTACTTAGTGTGTGTATGAGTGTGCAGTTGTGACACTATTGTAGGGGATGACCTATCTAAGTGTTGTGATTGACTAGGGAAGATCTAAATGCTTGATTTACATGATATCTAAGTACTTGTACATTATATACTTGTACAAGTTTTTACATTTGATTACAATCATGAATTAAAGCAATTCGAGCATATAGATCTTCCAAGTTGTTTGTCATCCACCTAATTCCTGCAACACTCAAGTAGCACATTAGATTCACAAGAATGAAATGTTTTTCATCATCGAAACAAAGGGATTATAATAATGTCCAATTTAGCCAACAAATTTCTCGATTATGTTGACTAAACCCCAACAGTAATGCTTATAGAGGAGTCAACATTCAATGCATTTGCTTACTTGGGCATGATGGTTGAAGACGTGTAAGTATGCATTAATTAAAGAGGTTGGGGTGTCTTAATACTTGTTAACTTGGTCCAACTAGGATTCTCGACACATAATAGGGAATACCAAGAGTCATTGAGCCTAGATATTTCAATAAATTATTTGATTCTAGATTTTTCGTGTTGTCATGCTAAGGTCTTGGAAAGCTAGATCCTCGATGTATGTGGGTTCTCCTCAAGGCTGCTGGATCGATATCTGACAGTGGGAGGTCCATCCCCTACCTTCTGACCATACGTTTTCCCGAACTAATGTAATTTCCACCCTTCTCTCTCCTATGCCCCCTCTCTCTCTCGTCTAACTATGTTTCCTTGATTCATATTTTATTTCACTCCTAGTAACAAACAAAGACTTCCCACCCTAGAATTCTAAAGTTGTGTTGCTTCTAGATCATAAACCACCTATATATCCTCCATAAAGAGTGGGACCCAACAGGGAAGCCACTCTCCTACGTAGAGGGTATAATAGAAAGTCATCCATTCTCAAACATGATAATAATTTTTCACAAAAGATAAAAATGTATGACTATTATAATATTTATATTTAGCATTTTTCTTCACCGTGCAGGGTGTATATAAAAGAAAATTATAGGAAATAAGACACAGATGATAAGCCACCAACTACTTCAAGATATCTCTCAAGAAAGATCAGCTACTCTTAGATAAGTCATGGTTAAATTTGGTTCACACTTCCTTGCTATCTACCTAAGCGGTTGGAAGAATAACCACACAAGAGAAGACAAAGTGAATGTTGTCAACATAAAATGTTGGTATGTACATATTAATAGTGATTGAGAAATTATAGGGGAAAAAGACATCAAATATAACAAGGTTTCACAAACAAAACAAAAAGTATCATCCAAGTGGATATCAAAATAAAACATTTCAATAAGATAAAAATAAATAGATGTACTTGCCATGAACTAAAACAACGTATACCTCTAGGGCATACAGAGAGCAATGAGGGCACATGGCCCATCAACAATTATGAAAAATCAGCATGCATGTGAGATAAGCATAGTTCTAGTGGAATGTAATAAATCAAAGGCGGCTAGAGCACATAACCGTATACCTGATAGAACATGGCACATGAGCAAACTCCCAAATATATAAAGGTGGGAAAAAAACCCCAGGTATGGGGCACATGACCTCCATCCCAAAAACATAAAAAGCACATAATCCAAAGACCAAAGCATATTATAAAATCCTAGTACTATGTAATTACAAGCATGAAATGTAGAGGCAAGTAAAATTTAGTCATAGAATTGATTAAATAATATTGTCCAACTAAAAGTGGAACATTAGACTGTGACGCCCCGATCATAGTAAAATGAGATAAATCAAAACAAAGCACGGAGCTAACACTAATAATCCAAATTACCAGAAAACACAGTTAATTAAAACTGATCACATCACAACATCTCAAGCTAAAACATATCACATCTAGGTCCATAAACATTGCCACCTAAATTACATAACATATCATAGAGATTGTAAACATCATTGTTCAGCGGCCATCATGCCACAAGATTGTTATTTATAACAACATATTCACATATACAAGACATATCTATACAACAATGTCCTACTATCAAAACCCCATATCGATATACAAAGTCTACAAAACACCCCCAAGGACCGAAGAGTACAGGGACAACATATAAGACTCTACTAAAAAACACTAGCAGCATGTCCAACCTTTTACAACTACTGTTGAGCCTCAACTGCACAATCTCTACCTCGTCATGCACGATCACCTAAGAGATGTGAAAACGCATGTAGTGAGACCAACGTCCTGAAGAGATATATAACTCTCTGCTAAAGTCTATTATAAGCATAGAAAAATTAAAGCTGGCAGATAGCATTATGTTCAAGATGAGCATATTCAGCTAAATGATATGAGTAAAGCGGTTACCATTGTTTAAGCAATACAGGCATCTACAACTAGGCAATAGAATATCTTATACTTTGAGAAGGAATATGAAGAACATGTATAGTAGTTGATTTCTCTTACTGTACTATAACTCAAGAAATTAGTACAAGAGATAAGACAAAAGATCATTCAATGTGAGTCATGTTTAACCCTAAGTAAGTATACTACACGACTGTATTACGTCTTTTATTATGTCATGAGGAGATGAGGTATATCACTCATACTCCAACTGACCATTGTTAAGTCAAAATCAGTGCCATATAAGATCTAGGAGGAGTCGAACTCCTATGATCTCCCACACCCTAAGTCAGTCCGGGTCTGTCGCAGTGACATATAAAGCCCAACTGCAAAACAACATAGTCTACCTTGGTATATGGGCACAACACTAGTGAAAACTGAGTTACGACCATAGTCGCACTCCTGCTGAGGTATGACCGCAACCATCCTCAAATTATATACATATACATACATACATACATACATACATAAATCCAATCACATCACTGAGATACGACCCCAACTGTTCTCTTACCAGGGTATGACTGCAACCAATCCTATGAAATGCATATACTCAACAATATATGACTCTGAGCTTCTACTAAGGGATAACCCATTTCACCATCCAACAAGTACTGACGGTGAAGATGGATCTATGGCACAAGGCAACTACTTGATTAGGGTTTCTCTTGATTAGTTAAGATAATTTAGTATCTTTTAGCGTCAATCAAGTTACAACGTACAAACTCTAAACAAACTCTATAAAGATAAGGGTGCATTACAACTCCAGAAGATATAAAACACATGAAGTATACACTTGTCACATCATCACTTGGTATCACTATCATACATGTCCATCAACGTTATCACATTACTATGGAATAACAATCCTTCATCTCATCATTGGAGGATATCACCTCACATTAGGCATAAAGCCTCTGCAGGTCATAAGACCCAAGTCACATCATCACTTATCTCAACATGCCTCATACAAGCTCATAATCATCACTCGGTGTCATTTCAAATATGACATAGCATTCACTAGCTATGTTATCCATTCCATCAACAAGGTTAGGAGCACACAAGTAGGAGAGAGAAAACATCAACTCATGCCATTTATTCAAGCAAGCTCAACAAGTATGACATACATTTGAGAATTATGGTTAGGGTTTTCCCATATAGTCGATTAAGGTTTCCAATTAGATAATCATCATATAACCCTAGATACACCATCTCCCACTTTCTTGGAGCATATTAACATTAGCATTTGTATCATAGTCATCCAATCAATCAATCCAATTAAGTCACCACCTTGTTGCGATCGAAACACATCATAACACATGTAAGCTACCCACTAGGCCAACACCCTGTAGTAACCACTTCACACACACCATGTGTCGTGACCATAAAATTTACGGGTCGTTCGACCCCCTTCTTTCTAACTACTGGTATTCATGTGTAAACAGGGTGTTAGTTTAACTGTAAAGATGTTTCTCAGTATTTGATTCGGTACTTGCCTTAATATATTGGCATGATTCGAAATCACGTCGTGTTTAGCAGAACTGACGAATGTCGCCTGGAGTCCGTCATCTGCTTTTTGGCTCCGTCATTGCGTACAACTACTTTACTGTCACAATACAATTTTCATGACTCATAGCTATGAGGTTCTTAAGACCAAATGCAATATATGTACAAGACTACCTGTATTTTAAAAGTGACCAGCCGAACGGCCCCTTAACGCACTAAGGATAGCTATCGCAACACATGAGTGTCAACCTTTGTTGTGACTGAAACAAAACATGTAGCGACCCATCAAACCAAAACATATGTATGGACCGCAAGAGATTGTTGCGACCAAGAAAATCTCAAGGTGTAGCGAACAAGGGTGATTGGGGTTAGCCATGTAGCGCCCGCAACACACCACCATATGTGCCCTATCTAACTCAAACCAGATCTCATGTTATAACTGTAAGAAAACCAAGAGTTGCAACCAACCCACAACTAGGGTTAGGGTGTGTTGCACCCACAACAACCCAACCAACAATAGGTAGATACCAACTTGAAAGTTTAGCACCAGGGCAAGTGTAGTGACCTCAAAGTTCAAGCTACTCCAACAGCACATAAGTTACTTCAAAGCAGAACCAACCTTTGCTCAAACTAGATGTTAAGCATCAAGAAAATGAGGCATCATCAAGAGGGAAAACTCGATGCAAAGAGGAACACCAAAACCCTAACAAACATCACCAAGGTGCCCATGGAAAACATCATGATAATAAGAGGAAAACCAAGCATCCAACTCATATAATTAAGGATTAAAACCTCCAAAATCTTATGATAACATAAGCATAGCATGGCAATATATCCAAGTGATGCATGTTGAAACAACAGCTCCCCCGTCACTTTGAATTTAGGTGCATGAAATTAGGGTTTCGGAGAAAGAGTAATCAATAAGAGAATACTTGAAAATCTAAAACCCTAGATCATAATAACATCAACCGGCATCTTAGGTCCACATTTTAGAGAAGAAATCAGCAACATGCAAGCAAGAATATAGTGCAATAATAGAAGAGGGGAAAGTTATATAACCTGCAATAGAAAGAAGATCAAGCTCCAAGACCACGAGCTCCAAGAGAGAAGAGGAACTCCAACTTGGATCAACTCCATGGCCACAAGGTCACCTCAATAAGAAGAAACATGCCAAGGTCAAAGGATACCTCAAGGTGAAGAAAACTCAACCCTAGGCCGAACAAGAGAGAAGAAAGAGGAAAGCTTCTTCTCACATAGGTACCACCATGGTCAATCTATAGTCTATGACCTTAGTGAAGAGATGATCCTCAAAGAATAGCCACCATGGTTACACCATAATTTCACTACCAATCAAGGAAGAGGGAGAGGTAGGGTTTTAAAGGAAAATGTGATGGAAGGTGTAGAACCACTTACCAAGAAGGAAGATCACCAAGAATCACCACAAGAGAGATCATCAAGCTCACATGCAAAGATGATTGGAGACCAAAGCACCAAGATAAACACTCTCTAGATCCACCAAGCTCCAAGGTCGGCCCAAGCAATAAAGAAGAAGAAGAGAGAGCTAAAATGATTGTTTGCATGTGAAGGAGAGAGCATATACACATGGGGTAGGAGGGAGGTAAGGATATGAGGTGTTAAGAAGTTAGAGCACCACTAGGACACATGCCCCTCAAAAGATCATCCATGCCACCACTCAAGAAATGCATGCAATGAAGGGTGATGAAACCAAGGTGGTTTAGCGACCACTTAGGTCCACTATACACCCAAGGTCAAAACAAAACACAAGGGAAACCCTAGCAACATCAATCAAGACAAAAACACTTAGGTTGCTACAAATTCCACCAAGACAAGGTGTATCAGTCGAAGCACTCTTCAAAAACAACATCAAGGTCGCTAAACTAGTCACAACACTCAAGAACACACATGGTCCACACCACCATCCATGCAACTCATGCATAGCCAAACAAACCCTAAAACAATACACATGATACCACCTCATCATCCATGGTCCAACAAGGCGCCATGTAGCATCATTATCTCTCTCATTATGCTAAGGCACAAAGGGTACAACCTACATGTGACAAATTGCTAGATAAACCCTCATCATGGGTAAATTGCAACTTGGTCCAAAACAAGCATATATAGCTCAAACATCAACCAAACATGACCAAACTGAAAATATAAACTTTTCACATGTTATTAAGCCATCTCAAGAGATTAAATTAAGGTATAAGCATCTTATTAAGCAAAGCAAGCACACTTAAGTTAGGCCAGGGGCCTTACAACCATAAACCCAAAACAAGGATTTCACCCTTGAAATCCTACATGAAAAGAAACGGGTACTTCCTACGCATCACTTCCTCAAACTCCCATGTGGCTTCCTCCATGCCACAGTGATGCCACAAAACCTTAACCAAAATGATATCCTTCTTCTTCAACTTCTCGATCCTCCTATCCATGATCAACACATGACCTTCCACATACGACATGTCCTCATCCAACTCAACCTCTACTGGTTGCAGAACCTGATGATTTAAGAGTTATTGTAATGACCCCGCCTCCCGATAACCCCCAATTACGGGAGACCAAGAGATCAGAGCCATTATCCAAATTTCCAGATCAAATGTTCGACAAATAATCAATAATAATTATTAAATTCTACCGAGACTATACTGAAAGATGGAATAAAATAAAACTGTGCATACCTTTTAAAAAAACTTGGGTATCTAACTTCTATCCACATATGGACTCTATTCTAACTAGTCCTCCTTGCACTTTATTTCTTAATTTCACAATATGTCACTATATTGTTTGTTCTTTTCAATTTGTACCTAAAACGTTGACAAACAAAAAGTGGGTCAGCATAAATGAATATGTCGGTATGTGGGGGAAACAATAATCGTGCAATTAACTATAACATCATATTGCAGTCAATTATGGTTTAACAAACCACATTACGTTTTAAACATAACTGCTCAATCCATACATACCCTAGCCTCTATGTTGTCCATGTAGTGGACATGGATGCTACCTTCCTTATGGTAGATCCCCATTAAACCCCACATGATCCTACCTAATTGGTAGATCAATATCTAGGGTTGAGTCGCATGGAGCTACCCATAAATAGCCCAATCCCTGACTCATGGTGTGCTAAAGAGTTACATGACACTACCCATAGGTAGCCCAATCCCTAACTCTTGATAACCTGATGGTCCCACAAGTAGACCCTTTACTAGGTTACCCTTTCATCATTAGCAAAGCCACAGAGGAGGACCAGGATCTGAGCCAGTCATGTATACCTATTTATGGTGATAATCATAGTCACTTTATAGTTGCATGAAATAAAAGTCATCCAAGCAGTTATTTTCAAGCAACCGATAAAACATCCGGGAATCACCGTGAAACTAAAGCGACTAACCATAAGCGTAACCACATACATATCATGTTGATTTGAGACAGAATTAATCCAATCAAGGCAAGCAAGCACACAAAGAGATCCTGAAATATGCATATATTTTCCTATCATTGATCATGCCATCAAGATCTATTAAACCTAGCTCGCTTCCTAGGGTTTCTAGTCCACTTTTAGGGTTTCCATTGCAATTAGGGTTTCACTTCATTTTTACTATTTTAAACCCTAATTTTATACAATTACTCGCAAACCCTACTTATCTCATCTACTCCTCAAGAAAGATATTAAGGTTACCTTTTAACAACATATAACCCTAATTTCAGATAAAAGACACAATTAAAATTTCATTAAGTCTATTATGCCCCTTTTCATTAAAGCTACCATTTTTATCCTTTTCATTCATGACAAGATCATTAGGCCCAATTATCATCTTTGGTTCCTTTCAAATGAACTCTATTTATAACTAATTCCACCTTTATTCCTTAGAAAACCCTAATTACTATATTAAGGGTATTTGTCCACAATTAGGAACTTTTATACTCGAATTAGCTTAGAACCATCATATCTCATCTTATTCATGAATTTGAACAATTAAAGCCATTAAGAGTCACAATTACTAACATTAGGGTTTCAAGGCCCATTAAAGCTCATTTATGCACATGAAACCATAAATTAATCCAATTACGTGCAAAGTTCATCCTTTTTGTTCTTAATGTACCTCTTTATAATTAAAAGGTTAATATCAACTTTAATCATCCATAAAACCCTTCTAAATACATTAATCATCTCAAATTAGGGTTTCTTATTCATTAATGCATTAAAGTTAATAACTTCCACCACTTTTAAAATTGCAAGATGAATTCTAATGCTATTTTTAATGGATTCCTCACATTTTTTTGAGCAACTTTCATATTTTATACGCATCCATCCGAGCTACAAATAAAAAGATACAAATTTTGCAATATGTACTTACTTGGGCCAATCATCAAGCGCCACGTGTCCCTTTCCATGCAACGTAACCCGCTCAACTTAGAAACATAACTGAATGACGGTTCTACCCTCACATAAGTGATTGGCGATGTATAGTATGGAGGGAAAAAATGTCAAAAACCTCCTGGCTTATCTTCTTCCTCGTGAAACCCTGCTTGTCCATCGACTAGGTCCGATTGCGGGGGTTTGTCTTTCCCTCCCAGGGTCTGACGACCGCCGCCCACCATTGTTCTAGCTTCGTCGCATTCCACCGCACCTAGGGCACCACCCCTCTATGACCGAGGTGGCCGGACTCGGAGTAGCAACGACGTCCAAAGCGGTGGACCCTACAGGTCTTCTAGGTGCTTTGAGCGTAGTTGGGAGCAAAGGGGATGAAATCCAACCATCCCAGATCTTTGGGGTAGCTTTGTGCCTCCATCGAGATCTCACCACAACCGCTTATTGCCCCTGAGATAGCCCTATGCTTTCTTGGTTAGGGTTTAATGAAGAAGAATAAGAAGAAGGAGAAGAGAGAGAGACGTGTGGGATCTCCTTGGGCTCGACCATGGGCTCTACCCTTATATGGGGGGGGGGGTTAGCCATGCCCCATCATGCTTGCCCACGAAGAAATAAAGCTCTTTCCCAATAGGAATCATATTCCTTCAATGAGAAGCAATCTTCTCTCTCCTAAACATCTTCTTAATAAACTATGTTCATTGGATATTTAAGAATTCAAAAATTATCTCTCTTATCATATTTGTGTTTTTTTTAATCCATTAGCCACAAAATTCTACTTTCTTAAAGCAAATAATATCTCTTTTTGATATTATCAAAAAGTAATTAATGATGTATCACATTATCCTCTTATTTTGTATTGTTTGCCTTTTCTCCATTGGGACTCCTTGGATCCCAAGAAATCCTTATATTTCGAAATTCCTTTTTAAGGATACTTATTATCCTTCTAGATGCATCTACATCCTTCATAGGATTTCTCATTATCTTTCATCTCCTTTTTCCTCTTTTCATATTTCTTTTATTAGAAATCATATGTAAATGAATTTTACTCAATTGTGGCCATTAATGACACTTTCTAGATATTTCCAAGTATTTCTCAGAAATACTTTTCCTTAATATCCATTATCATGTATCTTTTTCCATTATTTGGACTTTTCTTCTTTTCTTCACTTTTATATCCATTATTAGATTAATATAATAATAGGAACCACGAAATTCCTAATGTAAGGAAGATTTGCAAAGAAAACCCTTCTTTGAAGCAAAGAGTACAATCTTTTCAATTATGTCCAAATTCACAAAATCATTATATTTCAATTATGAAAACACATGCAAAATTGAGGTTGTAACATCCTTCCCCTCTTATAAGAATTTTGTCCTCAAAATTCCATCAAGCAAACAACCAATTCAGGATAAGAGTTTTCCATGTCCATCATTGACCCCTATGTGGCTTTACCCTATCCATGGCGCTTCCAAAGAACCTTTATCTTTCCATATTCTTTTCTATGAGTTCTTCCACCTTGGCCTCTATAAACCTCACAGGTGACTCAGGTCATTTCAGCCTCCCTTGGGGCTTACTAGGTTCATTGCTCAGCACATGGCCTGGGTACCTCACATAGTGCTCTAAATTGGACACATGGAACTCATCACCCATTACTTTATCCCGAGGGGTAAGGTAAAACATAATATTCTCCACTAATCCATCTCAAATGAACCCATGTATCGAGGACTCAGCTCTCTTAGCTATAACTTAGAGGGGTCAAATTTTCTCATCACATACTCTCCCACAATGAATTGCATGTCAGACTGCTTTGCATCAGCTCACGACTCATGTCGCCCCTAGGCTCTCTTTCAACCATTGCACGATCAAAATGACTTCATCTGTACACACGGTGGTCCTTTTCTGACCTTCACCAGGTCCCTTCACCAACATCAACTTAATGAAGTGGTGACTGACACAACCTCCCTTACAGAGCTTCTTTACATCCCGATACTGGCTATGGTGGTTATCATCACATCTTACAGAGGACAATAATTGTCTCTAGATATCACCCTGAATGAGCACACATGGTCTCATCAGACCATCTAGTCTGGATCAAACTAACCATTAGTTAGGGTGATAAACTATACTAATATTGAGTTCTTCATGTACCTACTTCCACTGCATAGAAGTGAATCTTTATGTTATACTCAAGAACTTTTGAACTCGCATCATGGTGTAGTTGAACCATCTCTTTCTCATACGTAGTTCAACTGGATCCATCCCTTTACAGTATTCTTTCTTTCTCATGTCATCTAGGTAAGGCGATCTACCATAACCCACATTACATCTTGACCTTCTTCGGTCCATGGGAGACTTACCCCAACATCCATATTGGTCAACTCCCATTCCCCATCGGGGATTCTTCATCCTCTATACCAACTCAATGGGTTACTAGTGTTCATCCTTCACCTCCTGACTTGCATGGCGACAAGCCACGTGCAACTTCATCTTAAGCATCCAAAGTACTACTGTCACTTACTATCTTCGTAGTACCACGATGTATGGTGATCCTAAAACCATGATCTCCTGTATGTCATGATTCCCCAAGATTGATTCCTCAGAAACCCTAAACCACTCTAATCGGGGTTTCATCACCTTATTTTCCAGAGAAGTGCATCTGAGGTTCTACAACCATCCTTTATTGCATCAAGGCCTAGGCTGGCTAACCAAACCACCACTAACTTGATCAATAGATATCGTTATATCTGAGTGTTAGGCAAACTTATCTCTTTTTCAAACTTATGGCTAACCTAACAACCTCTTCTAGCCTCTAGCTAAACTAGGCAGTTGCATCTCAACTAGAGCATCCATTACCACTTCACATCCTTAGGTATTAGGTAATGTTGAAGACATACACCTCCATGTATTCCACTTATTATCTCATCTCAAACTCTAAGTCTATCTTCATCAAGAAAACTATGAGCTAATTCTCTTGGTTTTCAAACTCAACCTTGTATAACTCATAGCTCATGATAAAAAATTCTCATAAGATGACTACCTTATTTCTCTTAGTGTTTGTAAACCATCAATGTATCGTTCACTCCACAAGGGTATGTTATCATCTCTGTCCTCATACCTCATAGCAACATTCCAACTCACATCATCTTTTATCCTTGGTGTATGGCATGCGTATTGTCCTATCTCTCACTCCCATAATAAGAGGAAATAAGCATTTGGTTGCAGTCCAAATACCAAGTTCTTCCCATTCTAAGAGTAGAGATGGTACATCCCACCTTGCCAGTACACCTTCAAATTTAAGTTTAAATGTGCACCATATGTCTCTACATCATGATCTTCTTGATATCAAAGTTACTTCCATGGAAAATTGGTCTCGAACCCACTTGGGTCATCACACACAATCCTTGGTCATCTCCTTCTAGGTCTATAGGGTGTCGACACTTTTGGGGTCATCCCTCTTCCCTTATGCATCTAGAGAGTGCCCTCCTCATCTACCCTTTGGGTCCCATGAGTTCATGAAGGTGAACAATCTCCTAACCCATGGCCCTCAGATAATGATAGTTGTTACCTCCCGACCCTATGGTCATGTGCAACTAGGGAATCAAGCAATTCCAACTTCCATCAGTCTTATCCCTACTTGACCCTAGGATAGACTTAGGATTCCAACATAGTACATCCAACTTAGAACCTTACTTAAGTCTCCATCATCTCTCTCTGCATTCTTGGGCTGACTTTCATCCTTTCATAGGGGTCATGGTGACCTACCTACCTTGGTCAGGTCCCATACTGGTTACCTCCATGGTAACACATCCACATGCACTTAGAGATGGTTATCTATGGGTCTACATGTTCATTCTCATACTATGTACTTTTCACTTAGCTTCTCAAGATCCTATGAGACCTCTTTAGGTTACCTTAAACCAACAAAACTGGTATACACCCTACAAAAGGGTCCCTCTCCCAGGATGGGAGGAAACTACATCTTGATAACAAAGGTCACAAACATCCTTATGTCTAGGGTTTACATCCACCTAAGCATGCTCAGCCCTAGCAAGCTACTAAGGCATGAGAAGACCACCTACTAAACCATGCTAGGTCATACTTGTTCTCATTCCTCAACATTGGACCAAAAACATACCTGCCCCTATCACCAACTTAGATGTGAGGGGTTCATCAAACATACCTTAGACTTAAGGGGGGTTTCCCTTTCCTTTAATCATGAGGAGTGTCATGCTCGAATCTATAGAAACTCAAATCTTGTCATGAGCATTAGGTACACCACTTCCCCTCTTAGGCCTAGGAACCCTAGGTTCACTTTTCTGATGTCCAACTGCCTGCTCAACGTTTTAACCACGAGCCAAGCATGTATAAGGTATGGCATGCACTTCTTATTATCTTTCTACTCAAGCAACACCTCAGAGTTGAGTCCTCCTCAAGGACATCCAACTAGGTAAAAGGCCTCACAACTTGCTACTAAACCTCTTCATGGTCTTAAGGAACTCTTCTTCTTAACTCAGAAGGTAAACACCTATACCATAGGCACATAGGTACCAACAACCTCATCTTTTCTCTAGGATTTGGTTCCTCTAAAGGCAATCAAGATATCATCAGCCTCCAGGGATCAAGCATGAGGCAACCTCTATCATCCACTTAGGTCGCATCATCCTCAACTCCCCACTATTCTTCATATCTCGGAGTCTAAGTTTCCAACCTTCTTGCTTGGGTCTTGCTCTCTCTCTCTTTAGAACTAACCCTACAAATAGCCTCACTACTAGAGGTTCTTTCTCCGTGAAGGATTGAGCTCACAAGCATACCCCTACATAGGTGAAGCCTATGTTCAAACTTATGTTTGCTCAAGATTATCCATAGCTCTTTATGCATATCTCATAAGCTATCCATCATACTCTCCTGGCCAAGGTTTCAACCTACTGCCCGCACTACTTATGTACTCTGGGGGCATACTATGCCCTGCTCATATAAGCCCATAGAGTTTCCATAGGTTCTTCACTAACCTCATCATTGAAGGATCTATCCTTCACTCTAACATGCACGACCCTTTCCAGGGTTGGGTCTCCAAGGGTACTAGGTCACCCAACCTCTCACGGATCATATCACCATGGGCATCCAAAAGCATGTCCACCCACACACCTGGTCTATCATGGCATCTAACTCATCGTGTCATCTCTCTCTCTAACCACCCTTAGGATTAGGGTTAGCATCATCCTCAGAGGATGTACCAGGTCTCTACTTATAATGGAGGTCTCTACCTCCAAAACTAACTTCCTCCACTCATCCTCCTGACAAGGAGGTCTAGCCTCAGGTCACTCCTGAGGGCATGACAACATATGTCATACGACCTAAGCATGTATCTATTCTTTAGTTTACGATTAAACTATTAAGCTTATATCCATGACATCTTATTTACATGCTTTTTATTAATTTGGTGGAGGATTCCTTAAACCTTATCAACTTTACCCATACCTCAAGAGGGTGAGGAAAAGAGAGAGAAAATCCTAATCCTTAAAATCCTTAACATCATTAGAGTTGAGAAGGGATGAACTAGATCAGAGAGTCCTAAAGGTATCTTATTTCGAGTCAGATCCTAAGACTTTGGCCAGGCAGTCACACGGATCTGGGAGTCCTCGTATTCCGACTAGCGGTGCGAAGGAAAATCTTGCCAACCCCAGACGTGATCCTTTTCTAGACACCTCTGTCTTTTGGAAAATCCTCTAATAACTCCCTCGGTTCTATGGAATTTGTAAAATTTAATAATTATTAAAGATTAAATGAGGAACCTATGCTCTGATACCAAATGTAACGACCTCGCCTCTCGGTAACCCCCAATTAAGAGAGACCAAGAGGTCAGAGTTGTTATCCCAATTTCCAGATCAAAGGTTCGACAAATATTCAATAATAATGATTAAATTCTACCGAGACTATACTGAAAGCTGGAATAAAATAAAACTTTGCATACCTTTTTCAAAAACTTGGGTATCTAACTTCTATCCACATCTGGACTTTATTCTAACTAATCCTCCTTGCACTTTATTTCTTAATTTCACAATATGCCACTTTATTGTTTGTACTTTTCAATTTGTACCTAAAATGCTGACAAACAAAACGTTGGTCAGCATAAATGAATATGTCAATATGTGGGAGAAACAATAATCATGCAATTAACTATAACATCATATTACAGTCAATTATGATTTAACAAACCACATTACATTTTAAACATAACTGCTCAATCCATACATACCCTAACCTCTACGCTGTCCCTATAGTGGACCTGGATGCTACCTTCCTTATGGTAGATCCCCATTAAACCCCACCATGATCCTACATAATAGGTAGATCAATATCTAGGGTTGAGTCGCATGGAGCTACCCATAAATAGCCCAGTCCCTAACTCATGGTGTGCTAAAGAGTCACATGGCACTACCCATAGGTAGCCCAATCCCTAACTCTTGATAACCTGATGGTCCCACAAGTAGACCCTTTACTAGGTTACCCTTTCATCATTAGCAAAGCCACAGAGGAGGACCAGGATCTGAGCCAGTCATGTATACCTATTTATGGTGATAATCATAGTCACTTTATAGTTGCATGAAATAAAAGTCACCCAAGTAGTTATTTTTAGGCAACCAATAAAACATCCGGGAATCACCGTGAAACTAAAGTGATTAACCATAAGCGTAACCACATACCTGTCAGGCTGATTTGAGACATAATTAATCCAATCAAGGCAAGCAAGCACACAAAGAGATCCTGAAATATGCATATAATTTCCTATCATTGATCGTGCCATCAAGATCTATTAAACCTAGCTCGCTTCCTAGGGTTTGTAGTCCACTTTTAGGGTTTCCATTACAATTAGGGTTTTACTTCATTTTTACTATTTTAAACCCTAATTTTATACAATTACTCACAAACCCTAATTATCTCATCTACTCCTCAAGAAAGATATTAAGGTTACCTTTTAACAACATATAACCCTAATTTCAGATAAAAGACACAATTAAAAGTCCATTAAGTCTATTATGCCCCTTTTCATTAAAGCTACCATTTTTATCCTTTTAATTCATGACAAGATCATTAGGCCCAATTATCATCTTTGGTTCCTTTCAAATGAACTCTATTTATAACTAATTCCACATTTATTCCTTATAAAACCCTAATTACTATATTAAGGGTATTTATCCACAATTAGGAACTTTTATACTCGAATTAGCTTAGAACCATCATATCTCAGCTTATTCATGAATTTGAACAATTAAAGCCATTAAGAGTCACAATTACTAACATTAGGGTTTCAAGTCCCATTAAAGCTCATTTATGCACATGGAACCCTAAATTAATCCAATTACATGCAAAGTTCATCCTTTTTGTTCTTAATGTACCTCTATATAATTAATAGGTTAATATCAACTTTAATCATCCATAAAATCCTTCTAAATACATTAATCATATCAAATTAGGGTTTCTTAATCATTAATGCATTAAAGTTGATAACTTCCACCACTTTTCGAATTGCAAGAGGGATTATGTTCTAAAACTATTTTTAATGAATTTCTCACATTTTTCTGAGCAACTTTCATATTTTATACGCATCCATCTGAGCTACCAATAAAAGGATATGAATTTTGCAATATTTACTTACTTGGTCCAATCATCGAGCGCCACGTGTCCCTTTCCATGCAACGTAACCCACTCAACTTGGAAACATAACTGAATGATAGTTCTGCCCTCGCGTAAGTGATTGACGATGTATAACACAGAGGGGCAAAAATTTCAAAAACCTCCTGGCTCATCTTCTTCCTCGTGAAACCCTGCTTGTCCACCGACTAGGTCCGATCGTGGGGGTTTGTCTTCCCCTCCCAGGGTCCGACGACTGCCGCCCACCATTGTTCTAGCTCTGTCGCATCCTGCCACACCTAGGGCACCACCCAGCTGCGGCCGAGGTGACCGGACTCGGGCTAGCAGTGACGTCTAAAGCGGCGGACCCTGTAGGTCTGCTAGGTGCTTTGAGCGTAGTTGGGAGCAAAGGGGATGAAAGCCAACCATCCTAAATCTTTGGGGTAGCGTCGTGCCTCCACCAAGATCTCACCACAACCTCTTGTTGCCCCCGAGATAGCCCTATGCTTTCTTGGTTAGGGTTTGAATGAAGAAGAAGAAGGAGAAGAGAGAGAGACGTATGGGATCTCCTTGGGCTCGACCATGGGCTCTACCCTTATATAGGGGGGGGTAGCCATGCCCCAGCATGCTTGTCCACAAAGAAACAAAACCCTTTCCCAATAGGAATCCTATTCCTTCAATGAGAAGAAATCTTCTCTCTCCTAAACATCTTCTTAATAAACCATGTTCATTGGATATTTAGGAATTCGAAAATTTTCTCTCTTATCATATTTGTGTTTGGCTTTTAATCCATTGGCCACGAAATTCTACTTTCTTAAAGCAAATAATATCTCTTTTTGATATTATCAAAAAGTCATTAATGATGTATCACATTATCCTCTTATTTTGTATTATTTGTCTTTTCTCTTTCTTTTTCTCCATTGGGACTCCTTGGATCCCAAGAAATCCTTATATTTCAAAATTCCTTTTTAAGGATACTTATTATCCTTCTAGATGCATCTACATCCTTCATTTTTCATTATCTTACTTATTTCTTTATTAAGATATTCTTTTGCAAGGATTTCTCATTATTTTTCATCTCCTTTTTCCTCTTTTCATATTTCTTTTATTAGAAATCATATGTAAACGAATTTTACTCAATTGTGGCCATTAATGCCACTTTCTAGATATTTCCAAGTATTTCTCATAAATACTTTTGCTTAATATCCATTATCATGTATCTTTTTCCATTACTTGGACTTTTCTTCTTTTCTTCTCTTTTATATCCATTATTGGATTAATGTAATAATAGGAACCATGAAATTCCTAATGTAAGGGAGATTTGCAAATAAATCCCTTCTTTGAAGCAAAGAGTACAATCTTTTCAATTAAGTCCAAATTCACAAAATCATTATATTTCAATTATGAAAACTCATGCAAAATTGAGGTTGTAACAGTTATACATTTCCCATATTTTGATAATGACTTAACCATTCCATTCCTATATATCTAATATGTTTGTTCAAGATTGATTTCAGGCTTTAGGTACATGAAAATGATCAAATTACACAAGCCCTAGCTTGTTCAAGTTCAAGTCAAATGCAATGCAAGTGTGCAATTTTGAAAATCACTCCAAATGACCTTATATGATTTTTATAATCACTTGTATTGATGATATGACTTGTAACTAAGGTGAGAAAAATATTACGGACACTTAATACCAAGTTCTAATCACTCAAAAGTCAACTTAGAAAATTTGTCACAGACTGTTAATCGGTCGAGTAGGATACTCGACTGATCCTATGATGGATTTTCTAAAGATGACCCATCGATCGAGTTGTACACTCACATAACTCGACCGACCGACTCACTGAGAAAAACTAATTTTAGCTCATCGGTCAAGTTTACCAGAACAAACTTGACTGATAGTTTGAAAATTGGTTTTGTCTTTTAGTTGATCAGTCGAGTCACCTTTATTGGAACTCGACCGAACGTACTGTACGAAAAATGCACAAAAAGTGATTATAACCATTGGTGAGTTGTTTTGGATGAAAATAGATATGTTGCATTGTGGAAAATGGCTATATTTCGACCCTAAGTGATCCTAAACCCAAGAGAACACCCCCAGCTATAAATAGGACCCCTTGGAGTTCATTCCAAGTTTGCTCATTGATGCTATTCTAAGTCCTTACTATAGTTGAGTATGTTGCAACTCCTTGAGCCCCTTTCTCTCTCTAGTTTACACTTCATTTCATGATTATGAGTGAGATAGGCATGTTGTAAGAGAGCTACTTCCTTGTGCTTGTAAAGCTCTCATCTACTCCATCTTCCCTACCCCTTTCCTCCATGAAGCAAAGGTGAAGCAAGATACTCCGAGTGAAGGTGGAGCTGTTGTTGTTCCTCTTCAAGGTTTATGAAGAGGTGATAATCTTCTCTAGGCGAAGGAGAAGGCAAAGGCTGAAGATCCAAGAAGAGTGGAAAAGTTCTTGAAGGCGCAGGACTTGTGCTAGAGAAGGTAAGACCTTGGAAGAAGGCTGAAGACTCTTGCAAAGTGGGTAAGCCTTTAGTAAGGTGGAATAATCTTTGTGCTTGGATAGGTAAGTCATTTGGTGGTCTTGTGTTGTAACTCGAATTGGTGAATATATAGAGAAAAACACTTGCAAAGTCCTAGAGGCTAACCTCTCTAGGTAGTGGATTGACTCTCTCCTAATTTAGAGAGTGGAACCACTCTACATGACCTTGTCAAGTCCTTGCTATCAATTCCTCTCATCCTTGCTATGCTTGTTAGTTAGGACTTCAAATTGCACTTAAGCTATTGGTTTTAATTTGATATTATTTTAAGGTCTAATCTATCTTGTGAGAATTTTCGTAGCTTTATTCACCCCCCTCTAGAGCCCTAGATCCAATAAAACTAACTCAGTGTCGAGGTGACACTTCCTCGGTATGGAAACACAGATCACTAGATACAACCTATGCATCTCAGGTGGTAACTCCAGCTTATAAGCCACCTTCCCAACATGTGCCACCACAGGGTAAGGTCCCATATACATGGGAGGCAGCTTACCCTTCTTCCCAAACCTCCACATGCCCTTCCAAGGAGAGACCTCGAGGTACATTTTGTCCCCCACTTGGAACTCCAACAACCTGCAATAGTTATCAACATAGAAGTTCTGATGCACAAGCTCAAGGCCCAAAAGTTAATATTCACCTATCTCATACCAACATAATGGAGATATGCAAAGTCTCCCATATAGAGCCTTGTATGGTGCCATATCAATACTCCTCTAGTAATTGTTGTTGTAGAAAAACTCTATCAAACTACACTCTATATATCAACTACCCAAAAAATGCTAGACACAAGCTCTCAACAGATCCTCCAAGGTTTGTATAGTCCTCTCAGTCTATCCATCTATTTGTGGATCAAACATCATGTTGAACCTCAATTGCATACCCATTGCTATGTGTAGACGCTCCCAAAAGTGATTGGTAAATTGAGGACCTCTATCTGACACGATGGTTGTTGGGATACCATGCAAACAAACGATCTCATCAACATAACTTGTGCCAACTTCTCTACCTTATATTTTGTCTTCACAGGAAGGAAATGTGTTGACTTGGTCAATATGTCAACAATCACCCATATGGAATCATGACCTTTGGTTGTCCTAGAAAATCCAACCACAAAGTCCATCGTGATACGATCCCATTTCCACTGTGGTATTGGTAACAGTTGCAAAGTCCCTGCAAGTTTTTGATGCTCGACTTTAACCTGTTGATACAAAACACACTTAGCTACAAACTCAGCTACATCATGCTTCAATCTAGGCCACAAATACACATCATTTAAGTTATGATACATCTTGGTGCAGCTTGGATGCATAGCATACATCAAAGAGTGAGCCTTTTCCAAGACTAACTTGCTTAGATCATCACATCAGGTACCACTGCCCTACCGTCATAACACACCGTCCCCTCGTCTGACTCGTATAAGCCATCACACTTCTCGCTATCAAAATCTGATTGGATCTACTGAATCATAGTATCATCACGTTGTGCATCTATGAACTACTGCCTTAGTGTAGGATTCACTTGTAACTGGGCCAACAATCCTGCTAACAAGGACAATTCCAACTTTAGATTCATCTGAGGCAAGGGGACCAACATGTATCTCTTGTGGAACACAAAAAAACACAATTTTGCCTGATCTATAAATGATGTCAAAGAATACTTCCTACTCAAAGCATATACCACCACATTCTCCTTACCTAGATGTCTATGGTGAAGTCATAGTCTTTGATCATCTCTATCCAACATCTCTGTCGCATGTTCAACTCTTGCTATGAAAAGATGTAAATAAGGTTCCTATGGTTGGTGAAGATCTGACACTTCTCACCATAAAGGTAGTGTCTCCATATTTTCAAGGCATAGACCACCACTGCAAGATCCATACCATGCGTCATATATCTCTCCTTGTGTTTCTTAAGTTGTCACAAAGCAAAAGAAATCACGTTCTAATCTTGGATCAACACACAACCCAAACCATTCTTCAACGCATCACAGAAGATAATATATCATTTCCCTTGATTAGGCAACACCAACACTGGTCCACTGCTCAACTTCTCCTTTAAAATCTAAAAAGAACACCAACACTTGTCATCCTAGACAAATGACACATCCTTCCTCATCAACTTCATAAGGGGTAACGTCACTGCACTGAAGTTCTCAATAAACCTCCTGTAATAGCCAGCCAACCCATAGAAACTAAAAACAACTATTGGTGTCTTTGGCTGCTCCCATTGTATCATATACTGAATCTTCTTGGGGTCTACACGCACACCTTTAGCAGATATGACATGTCCCATAAAAAACATGTCCTTCAGCCAAAACTCGCACTTGCTAAACTTAGTGTACAACTTATGTTGTCTCAATAAGTAGTTAACGCTTGTTGTAGATGTTGCTCATGATGTTGGCTATCTCGGGAGTAGATCAGGATGTCATCTATGAACACCACTACAAAATGGTAAAGATAAGGCATTAACATGTTGTTCATCAAGTCCATGAATGTTATTGGTGCATTGGTTAGCCCAAATGACATAACTACAAACTCATAGTGACCATACCGAGTCCTAAAATCTGACTTGGGTATGTCATCCGCTTTGATCTGCAACTGGTGGTATCCTAACCTTAGGTCTATCTTGGAGAACACTACAACACCCCTCAATTGATCGAATATATTGTCTATCTGTGGTAAAGGATACATTTTCTTGATTGTCACCTTGTTCAACTATTGACAATCAATACACAGTCTCATGGATCCATCCTTCTTCTTCGCAAACAACATGGGAACACCCTAAGAAGATGTGCTCAGTCTAATAAAGCCTTTATCAAGCAATTCTTGCAATTGTTTCTTCAGCTCTTGCATCTCAACTGGTGCCATCCTATACGGTGTTTGTGCTATCGATGGGCTACCAGAAACTATATTGATCTCAAAGTCAATCTCTCTATGAGGGGGTACACTTGGGAACTTGTTAGGAAACACATCCTCAAACTCACAAACAACTGACACTTCCTACATACTAGGAGTCTTCACATTAGTATCCACCACATGTGCCAAAAATGCTTCACAACCCTACCTCATCATCTTCTCTGTTACCAGACACGTCAGGAGAATCTTCCTATCTCCTTGGAAGATCCACGAAACATCACCATCGACAAACGTTGCCACCTTGGCACTGAAGTCCAAGACCACTCGATACTTCTCCAAAGTATCCATTCTAAGGATTACATTGAATCCATGCATGTCAAGTGGTATGATATCCACTTGAATGTCGCATCCTGAGAAAAAAAAAGAACAAATGATGGACACACCTCCCGCAACTCAGCGAAATCAAATAAAGGGGTTTCTAAACGGAGACTATCACATCTACGAATAACATGCAAAGAACAACTAGCAACTACTTCTTTATCTTAAAAGAGTGTGTCACACATGAGAACCAAAATAGATATAAAATAAGAAGAAGACAAATCAGGATGAAATAAATCCATCTGATCTAGCACAACCCTCGGGTTGACTACTCCTTCCGGATGACTCATGGCATAGAATTGAGTCGTTGCCTATTTCCGCCCCGTCCTCTGTTGGCTTGTCCAAACAAACCGTACTACAATGTTTGACCATGTCCTTAGCCTCTACCACTGCTAAACTCTCATTGTTGTGATCCTTATTGACCTTGTCTCGGTAGTTGCGTCACCTCTTTATCCTTCATAGGACATGCCCATATCAAATGTCCTACTTGCTCACACTTGTGGCAAGTCCTGGTCTCATATTGTGTCCTAGACGACCCCGTCACTGATATTGATGCAACACTATGAGCTCTTGTCGATGGAAAGGTATGACCTTTTCCCTTGCTTGGTGACCACTGTGACTAAACTGCTGACCTCTGCTATGACTAAGGTGTTGAAAACCTAGGCTTCTTGAAGCCTCCAGACGATTGTCCCTGATACTGTGTAGGTCTCTTCTTGGCATTCGCCCATCACTTCTCCGCGACTGACCGTTCTATCCTCTTGATAGACTCCAAGAATGTGGCAAACCTCTCTCTATCCTCTAAGACTGACACTGGCATCGTCAAGTCAGAACTCAAACCTTTCTCAAAACGTCTGATCCTCTCCTTATCTGTAGCATCCATATGTAGGCAAAACCTTAGAAGCTCCACAAACTTGGCTTCGTACTCATTGATTGACATAGATGCTTGTCGAATCTTCTCAAACTGTACGATCTCCTGGTCCAGGTAGGTCTCTTGGAATTATCAACTCACGAACTCTCCCCAAAACTCCTCCCAACTAATCACAACACTAGACCTCTTCTCCTCCTTGATGGCCCACCAATGGCCAACACCCCCCTTTCAATAGGTACATCGCGTGCTTCACCTTATCCTCCTTAGGGATTTGAGGATCTTGAAGGCCTTCGTCAACTCAGTCAACCACATGTCAGTGTCTGTCAGATCCGCCACAACGACATACTCCAACACCCCCACATGCCTCAACCTCTCAAAGATCTTCCCATAACCATGGGATTTCTCATTAGGACCATCTGCCCTTGCTTGGGGTACGTGCATTCTATCTGCCATATGCGTCATCGTGGCCATGAACTGTCCAAACATGGATTGAAAAGTGAGATTGGGCATAGTTGTTGGGTTGAAATGAGGCTCCTCATGCACTCCATCAACCCTTTCCTACCTCCCAGCACCACCTCCCGGTGCAAAAACATTGCTCTTAGCATGTTCTTCTTATTCTCCAGACATATGTTTTCTTCTCTTCTTCTTTTTTCTGCATAAACAGAAGTCACCATTAAATATGTCGGAGGATGCTAGAATAGACACAAACCCTAGTCCTATGTCCATGTAAACTCAGTGAACCCAAGGATATAATACTGACCTAACTGTGATGCCCCGATCACAGTAAAATGAGATAACTCAAAATAAAGCATGAAACTAACACTAATAATCCAAATTACCAGAAAACATGATAAATTAAAATTGATCACATCACAACATCTCAAGCTGAACATATCACATCTAAGTCCATAAATATTGCCACCTGTATTACAATACATATCATAAAGATTGTACACATCACTGTTCAACAACCAACATGCCACAAACCTGTTATATTTGACATCATATTCACATATACAAGCCATATATGTACAACCATGGCCTACTTCCAAAACCTCATATCGATATACAAAGTCTAAAAAACACTCCCAAGGATCTAAGAGTATAGGGGCGACACATAGGACTCTACTAAAAAAACACTAGCAACATGCCCAACCTTTTACATCTACCGCTCCTCTTACTGCACAGCCTCAACTGCCTGATCTCTACCTCGTTGTGCACGGTCACCTAAAAGATGTGGAAACTCATGGAGTGAGACCAACATCCCAGTGAGAGATATAACTATCTGCCAATGTCTATTATAAGAACAAATAGATTAAAGCAGGTAGATAACACTATGTTCAAGATGAGCAGATTCAAATAATGATATGAGTAAAGCATTTACCATTATTTAAGCAATCCATGCATCTACAATTGAGTGGTATAACATCTTATACTTTGAGAAGGAATATGAAGAACATGTATAACAGTCCATTTCTCTTACCGAATGTGAGAGCCCGTTACACTAAACAAGATTACTCAAAACATAAAGCACAATCGATCACTAATTAATCACATACCAAAAAAATGGGTAAATTAAAACCAATTTCAACATCAACACCTGCTCAGAAACATTTGCATAAGAGCCCAACATCTTTCTTTTATCCATACTATGCCAAGAATTTGATACAAATTGTTCTATCACCTTAGCCACAACATCTATACACAGGAGAACAATATTCATATATGCCACACAAACAAGCATTAATATGCTAACAAAAGTCTGATTTGTTTGAAACACCATATACAAACTTTTCCTGCCTGGACCTGAGAGTACAGGGATGACTCTAGGACACACTAGACATCAAATCAACTTTCTCATAGATTCATTACTATAGATCCTATTTGCTTCCACAGGTTTGTTTTCGTCACTTCAGATTACCTAAAAAGATGTGGTGAACTACAAGGGTGAGACCCATGTCCCAACAAGAGATATAACCTCCAACAATGATTATTGATTACAACATTTTTAAGTAATTAAATAGTTAATCAGTTTAATTAGATCTAACAAATAAGCTCAGCATCACTGATGATTAACAAAATACATAAAGAAGCAGATAATAACTATCATCATTAGCCAGACTATCATCCTTTATCTTGTTGAAAATATAAGCAATTTAGTAGCATATTCATATCTAGCATCATGAGCAAGTCTAGTAACATAGAATATCTATCATTATGAATAAGTCTAGCCACATAAGCATGGCTAACAACATCAGCATGTCTAATAGGTTGAACATATAAAAATCATAAAAAGAGCTAACAACATAAGCACAATTATCTGGATAAGCATGATTAGCATTATATGCATCTCTAGTTATAAAGGCATGCCTTGCATGATAAACATAACTAACAACATGAGATAGCTAGCATCATGATTATAATCAGTAGTAGTAGTATAGTTATCAACATAATCATGGCTACTATATGTACACATCTACAATCTTAAGCATATCCACAACATAAGTATATCTACTATCTCTTAATTGCACTAAGCATCATCTTTATGTAAAGAGAAGAAACAAGGGTTATCATCCAATGTGAAGTGTCGTGTATAACCCTAAACAGATATGCTATACGGCTGTATTACATCTTTTATTATGCCCTGAGGAATTTGAGGATACCACTCAAAATCCAACTGACCACTACTAAGTCGAAATTAGTGCCATACAAGATCTAAGAAGAGCCGGGCTCCTAAGGTCTTCTCCAACCCCAGTCAGTACAGGTTCACCACAACGACACATAAGGTCAAAATGCTAACAGCCTAGTCCTTCCTTGGTACAAGTCATGACACTAGTGAAAGGAGGTGGGTACACATACCCTACCATCCTAGGTACAATTGTAGTTGTCCTCCAATCTTATCACATATATAATCACTGAGACACGACAACAATCATTCTCAATCACATCATATGTATGAGGCATGACCATAGCCATCCTCCACAACCTGCATTGTGGATGACAAGGATATATCCTCAACTTGCCACCCCCACATACTCAACAATATGTGCTCTGAGTTTCCCTTAGGAATACTCATTTCACCATCTGGCAAGTTTTGACACTCAGATGGATCTATGTCATAGGGCACTACATGATTAGAGTTTCACTTGATTAGTTATGCCAATTGGGTGAATTAAGGATGCATCAAACAAGTGGACATACAAACCCTAATTCAGTTCTAACAAGCACATAAATATCACAACTTCAAAAGATATAAATGTGTGAAACATAATTTCTCATCTCATCATCACATGGTACTATTCACTTGCCATTCATGAGACCACACTAGTCATCATACTATCACAAGATATAAATCCTTTTCACAATATCGCTGGGTATCCTAATCAACACAAGAGCATTACACCTCATTCAGGGCTCAACCATGCCCAAAGGTCATTAAGACCATCATACTATTCCCTATAAGATCATCATTATCTTTCCATGCCTTATAACAAGGCTCAACAACATCACTTACATATAATACACCAGATCAACACAATATTGTATTATTGAGCTAGGAGATATTCATAAACAATTATAGTAGGGTTATATTAACATTAAGAACCACTACTGCAGAAATAGCATTCAGTGTCACTTTTCTGGGCGTCGGTTATTAAGGAAAACCGACGCCTTATATGTTCGGCGTCGGTTGTTTAAGCAAACCGACATCTATATTCGAAGACCAGCCAGACACGGGTACCACTTTGTATTCAGCGTCGGTTGTTTATAACAAACCGACGCTGAAAGTCGGCCGCGAAATCCAAATTTTGATAAAAAAAAACAGTGTCATTTTCAGCGTCGGTTATGTAGGTATAAACCGACGCCTATGTGCGATGAAAATTTGCGCGAAAAGTGTCACTTTCAGCGTCGGTTATCCTTTTATAACCGACGCTGAAGGTGGTTCCCGCCAAACAATTTCATGAAAATATCGTCCAATTGGACGTCGGTTGTTGCAAACAACTGACGCTAAAGATGTTTAGGCGTCGGTTGTTTTAAACAACCGACGCTATTTGGGAACTTATAACCCACGATCGCCCGACTCTTCCCCTTTCTTCTGTTTCATTGCGAGCAATTACCCTATTTCTCTGCTGCCGGCGATTTCTCTCCGGCGATTTCTTCTCCAACGCCATTTCTCCGGCTATTTCTTCTCCGGCGCCCCCTTCTCCGGCGCCCCCTTCTCCGCCACCACTCCTCCTTCTCCGCGCCCCCTTCTCCGCCGCCCCTGCTGCCCGCCCCTGCTGCTCCAAGCGCCTGAGAACTGGCGCCGCCGCCACGCCTGAGATTAGGCGCCGCCTGGTGCTTTTCCACCGTTGTCGCGCCGCCGCAACCACCGCCAGAGCCACCGGAGCTGCTAGCTGCTCCTCCACCGCCGTCGCTGCTAGCTACTTCTCCAGCCAGAGCCACCGGAGCCTCTGCCTTCTTCCCTCTGACAAGGTTGGTCTTCCCGCTGCTAGCTGCTCTGCTTTTTTATGCATCGATCAAATTGTTGTGATAAAAATGCATGTAATGTATTTGATTAGAGTTAATCTAATCTGGATGTTCATAATAATGGTATGTTAAATATGATGATTAGGGATAAATATAATGTCTAGTACACAAATATTAGATGATATTCAAGAAAACCCTAGTTTGATGAGCATGTTGTTAATCATGTTAATTATGATTCTTCTATATATTCTGATGTCATTATATAATTATGTGATCCCAACATATTAAATTGAATTAGAATGATTTCATGAATTATAGGGTTTTAAAGTTGATAAACATGTACATGCGGAAATAGGGTTATTAAACCAATGGTTATAACATAGTATGATCTTAATATGATCTGGATGTTCATAATAATGTAGTATGTTAAATATGATGATTAGGGATACATATAATGTCTAGTAAAGATTCCTAGACCTTTTGTTTGAAACTATTGATTTCTTGATTTATTATTTAATAATGCTCTGTTGATTAGGATTAACCATGTTGCCTGTACTTTATAGACATTTATTATATATAAGAATGATAACACATGTATTTGTTGGCCTAGAAACCCGTCCAAGATTTACTCATTAGGAGTAAATCTTGGATAGTCCCCGGTTTGGGACTGTTCTTGAACACCTAATCTCACTTAGGATGTAAGTGTATAATGTGTATTGGGTTTTTGAGAAAATTTCAATAGCATTTCCCCGTTTGTTCTCTAATTACATATGTACTTAGAGAACAACGGGGAAATGCTGCCGAAATTTTCTTGAAAACCAAATACACATTATACACTTACTAGTGAGATTAGGTGTTCAAGGATGGGATAGGTGGTACACATTTATTATATATAAGAATGACATCAAATGTGTTTGTTGGCCTAGAAACCCGTCCAAGATTGACTCATTAGGAGTAAATCTTGGATAGTCCCCGGTTTGGGACTGTTCTTGAACACCTAATCTCACTTAGGATGTAAGTGTATAATGTGTATTGGGTTTTCGAGAAAATTTTGGTAGCATTTCCCCATTTGTTCTCTAAGTACATATGTACTTAGAGAACAGCGGGGAAATGCTGCTGAAATTTTCTTGAAAACCCAATACACATTATACACTTACTAGTGAGATTAGGTGTTCAAGGATGGGATAGGTGGTACACATTTATTATATATAAGAATGACATCACATTATACACTTAGGTTGTAAGTGTATACCCTAATCTTTTCCTAATATATACTTGTTTCCTAATATATACTTGTTTTCTCTGATCATAGAATGGATAGATCATGGATGTCCATTCGTAATCGTTGCACCCCAGAGTTTATATCTGGTCTTGATCAATTTATTAGATTTTCCGAGGAACATAGGAAAAAACCTACAGATAGGTTCTACTGTCCATGTAGGCATTGCGGTAACAACTTGAAAGTCAACACTGATGAGGAAATCAAAAGTCATGTCATGTGCAACGAGATTGTACAAGGCTATACAGAATGGCACTGGCATGGAGAGATTTCAAAATCGAAACCAGTAGATGTTGATAGCAGTGCTTGGGTGGAAGAAGAAATTGCCTCCGATGACGTAAATGTGAACGAACCAGTTCCAGCAGACATCGTTGATGCGATGCTGGATAGTTGTAGGGTAGAGCACACCGATCCACCTCCTATCTTTACAAACATTGTGCATGATGCTGAGATACCGTTATACACAGGCTGTGCTAAGTTTACGAAGCTTAGCGCTGTGTTGAGATTGTATAAGTTGAAAGCTAACAATAGATGGAGTGACAAAAGCTTCACTTCATTGTTGACTTTGTTGAAAGAAATGCTTCCTGAAGGAAATGAGCTTCCAATCTCAACATACCAGGTAAAGAAAATGTTGTGCCCAATGGGAATGGAGGCCAAGAAGATACACGCATGCCCGAATGATTGTGTATTATTTCAAAAGGACTATGTAGATTTGAAAGATTGTCCAAAATGTGGTGCGTCACGGTATAAATTGACGACTTCGGGGGAGTCCAAACTGGTTCTCCTGCCAAGGTGTTGTGGTATCTACCTATAATATCACGGTTTCAACGCTTGTTTGCAAATCCAAAAGATGCGAAGAATTTGAGGTGGCATGCAGATGTTAAGAAAAATAATGATGGGATTCTGCGACTTGCGTCTGATTCCCCACAGTGGAAGAAGATTGATCTATTGTACCCCAAATTTGGTGAAGAAGATAGGAATCTAAGACTTGGGCTTTGTACAGATGGGATGAATCCGTACGGGACATTGAGCAGCCAACATAGCACTTAGCCAGTCATGCTTGTTATATACAATCTTCCTCCCTGGATGTGTATGAAGAATAAGTATGTTATGTTGTCATTGTTGATATCGGGCCCTAAACAACCCGGAAATGATATCGATGTTTATCTTGAACCTTTGATTGATGACTTAAAGAAACTTTGGGCTGAAGGTGTGATGACCTATGATGCTTCAGCAAGAGAGACATTTCGTTTGCACGCTATGTTGTTTTGCACTATTAATGACTTTCCAGCATATGGGAATTTGTCTGGATATAGTGTCAAAGGAGCTAACGCGTGTCCTATATGTGAAGAAAACACTGATTCAATAAGACTAAAACATGGTGGCAAGACTGTATATCTTGGTCATCGAAGGTTTCTTTCAAAATTCCATCCATATCGTAGGAAGCGCAAAGCATTCAATGGATGGAATGATGAACGGAGTGCACCTAAACCTATACCAGGGGATGTTATTTATGAAAGAGTAAAAGACATTGTCAATGAATTTGGTAAGAAATCACAATGTAGTATGGCCACACGGAGTGACAATTCTTCATTCAAGAAGAAGTCAATATTTTGGGATCTTCCTTATTGGAGTTCTTTGACAGTCAGGCATTGTATCGATGTAATGCACGTTGAGAAAAATGTCTGTGATAGCATCATTGGTACTCTGTTAAATATACCAGGTAAGACTAAAGATGGGATAAAATCCAGACTGGACCTACGTGAAATGGGAATAAGGTCAGAATTAACAGAATTACGTGAAATGGGTAGTAAAAGAACATACTTACCTCCCGCTTGTTACACGTTGTCTAGAAAGGAGAAAAAAACTTTTTGTGAATGCTTGGTAAATGTTAAGGTGCCACATGGTTACTCATCCAACATCCGTAGATTGGTATCAATGAAAGATCTGAAGTTGATAGGTCTTAAATCTCATGATTGTCACACTCTAATGCAACAAATATTACCCGTGGCAATTCGATCTATATTGCCGAAGCATGTAAGGTTTGCAATTACCAGACTTTGTTTCTTTTTCAACAGTCTATGCAGTAAAGTTATTGACCCTGATACTCTCGATAATTTGCAAAGAGAAGTGGTTGTTACCCTATGTCAGCTTGAGATGTATTTCCCTCCTTCGTTCTTTGATATCATGGTACATCTTGTTGTCCACTTGACTAGGGAAGTGAAAATGTTGGGACCAGTTTTCTTGCATTGGATGTATCCCTTTGAACGATACATGAGAGTTTTTAAAGGTGATGTTCGAAACTGTTATCGGCCTGAAGGGAGTATTATTGAAGGTTATGTGGCGAGAGAGGTTATGGATTTTTGCAATGACTTTCTCAGTGGTAATGACACTCCTGATAATGACAAGAATTTTGAGGAGGGCAAAGGAATTTTGGGATCACGGGTGAAAGTAATCAGCCGTGAGTAGTTGGAACAAGCTCACTTGTATATTTTACACAATATGGACGAAGTGAGTGTTTATATCGAGGAACATACCAATTTCATAAAGAGACAACATCCTCGAGCAAGTTCAATGTGGCTTGCTAGAGAGCATAATAAGATTTTTACTAAGTGGTTTGAAGATAAAGTCTTACATCAACTATCTCAAACACCAAATGATATTACAGAAACTATCAAATGCCTCGCCTTTAAACCAAAACCGAATGTTATGTCTTATGAAGGGTTTGACATTAATGGATTCACATATTACACAAAGCGCCAAGATGATAAGAGTGTCGTCCAAAATAGTGGGGTCACTCTTCAAGCGTCGACTATGTACTTTGCAAGTGCAAAGGATAAGAGTCCACGTGAAGCTAAAATGTCATATTACAGTGTCATTGAGGACATTTGGGAGTTTGACTACATAGATTTCAAAATTCCGCTCTTTAAATGTAATTGGGTTGATAACACCAAAGGAGTTATAGTGGATGAATTGGGTTTCACTTTGGTGAACTTTGAAAAGATTGGCGAGAAGGGTGAACCATTCATATTGGCATCACAGGCGAAACAAATATTCTATATCGATGATCCTGCGAATGATAAATGGTCGGTTGTTCTTCATGGTAAAAGACAATTCATTGAAGATCCTATAGATGAAGAAGAGTACTATGATAAGTATGATGACTCCAGTCCATTCTCAGTTGGGTTGCCAACTCCGCAAAATATTGAAGCTAATGATGACTTATATGTGCGCGGAGATCACAATGAAGGATTGTTAATTGATAAAAGATCACAATTTTAGAGACATGTATGTTTATACAAATGCTAAATGTTTGCCTTTTTCTAGTTAATACAAATGCTAAATGTTTGCCTTTTTCTAGTTAATACAAATGCTAAATGTTTGCCTTTTTAATGACATTTTCAAATGGCTGACCATGATGAGCATGATGTCCATGATGAGCATGAAGTCCATGATGAGCATGCTGTCCATGACGAGCATGGCGAGGATACCAATGTAAGTTCTAAAAACATATCCTGTATTTCTATAAAATTCATTATCTTCTAGTTATGTCATATATCCTATATTTCTATATTGGGCTAATTTTGTGTGTTTATTTTTGTCAAATTTTAGGTTGATGATGTACCTGTACCCACTGAAGCACTGGAGCAACTTGATGCGCAACACCAAACACTTAACAAGAAAAGGGGCATCACTCTGTTGAAGAAGTTATTAGCGCTAAGTGGTAGTGGATCCAAATTGGTGGTGGAGTTTGATAATGGAGGAAATGCAATTGGAGTGAACCGCAATAATTTTGTAAACTATCTTGGGTGTACCACTCGGAGCCATTGTGGTGTTAAGTATGATAATTGGCATAAAGTTCCTCAAGGGAAAAAAGACTTAATATGGAAGGATTTATGCGTGAGTTATTATTATTTGCAATTCTATTTTGTAGATTACAAATTCTATTATTTGCAATTCTATTTTGGATACTAGTTAATAACATTTCTATTTTACAGAATCTGTTTGCATTGGATGAGAAGTTGCATCGTAAAAGTGTGATGCAACGCGCTGGAAAGATTCTTAGGAATTATAGGACAAATCTGAACAGAGAATACATAAAAGAGGGTGATAAGAAGAAGAAGTCAGCCCTTGAATAATGGAACTTCTTGGACAAAGAAGATTGGGACAATTTTGTTGCTTCAAGAAAATCTGAAGAATTCAAGGTATTAGGCGTCACTCCCAATTTAATTAATATACATTGTATTCACCTATTCAAGATTAACATTTAGTGCTACTAACCAAATCATTAATGTGCATACTAACTAGGCCCTCAGTGACGCACAAAAAGCAAGGCGTGCACTGAATGTGCATGACCACACTATGGGTCCAAAAGGCTATGCAAGCGTTCACCAAAGACTATAGGTGGAGTCTGCGGCTACTCAGCAGTCTGCTGCTACTCAGGAGTCTGCTCCTACTCAGGAGTCTGCCACACCCATGCCTCACCATGATATCTGGATAGCTGGCAGGCAAAACAAGAAGGGTGAAATAAAGAAGCCTGTAACTACTGAGGCGGCTGCAAAAATGGTAAAATACAACTCTTAGAGAAATCGTTTGAATATTGATTATTTGTGGTGTTAACTTACCAATTTCTATTTATGGTGATTAGCGGGAGCTGCACGAGTAGAGGAAACAGGGCACGTTCATCCCTCAGGGCACAAGGGATGAATTGACAGTTGCTCTGGGTAACCCAGAGCATCCTGGACATGTTAGAGGTGCCGGCGCTGGTGTTGGCATCAAAGCATTCTTTGGGCCATCCCAGCGCAAACCCAGAGCGGGACTTTCTCAAGAAGAGGTAACCTATTCTTTTTTTAGAATGTTACTGCAAAAGGAAATTCATTAATAAGAAGCTAATGTTTCTTTTATCCATGTATAGGAGAATAAGAGAGTTGAGGATTTAGTTGCTAAGAAGGTCAACGATGTAGTTGCTGAGAAGGTCAAGGAAGAATTGCTGCGGTGGCAGGCATCTCATGCTTCCAATCAGCCTATGGCGACCCACTCTTCTCCTGATGCACAGACTGCGAGTCATCCTGGAGACCCATCACCTAACACGTCTGTTGTAAGTATTGTTTATGACATTGTAGCTAGTCTTTTCAAGATGATATGTTTTCAAGATTATATGTATATATGTATAACATTCTTTACGTAAATTTGTAGGCATTGAAGCCATGCCGCTTAAGAATGCAAGACTATGTTGTTGCATAGGTGCAGGCTTACCAGTCCCTTCCTGGGGCAACATTTCATGGGACTCCAATGCTGCAGGGCTACATTCGTGTGAGCCCGCTACATGTATTACCCGATTGGAGGGAAGTTGCGTTGCCATATGCCCACCCAAATATTGATACACTTGGTGAGGCAGAAGGTGGGGTCATATTGTGTCCCAAAGCAGATGTCGTCTACACGACTGAAATTGTAAGATAAATTTACATTGATTTAGACTGTTAATGTGTATATATGATGTCAACTGATCTGAAATTATATATACATGTTAAAAAGAAGACACCAGGAGCACCTAGGCCTCCACCTCCACTTCCCGCATTACCAACTTGGGTTCCAACTGACCTAACATACCCGTTTGGTCCTGCTTGTAGGGGAATGACATGTTGGCTACGGGCACATAATATACATTGCCCTATAATAGTTTCTTTAGATGCAGATTATGCAGGTCAATCATACGATAGCTCTTTATTTATACAAGATATTATTGAGCTGTTTATGTATGATTGGCTGAATACATCAATGATAGAGACATGGATAAGGTGAGATCTTGTTTATACATCCATATACCTTGTGTAAGATCTGGTGATCTGGTTTCTTATATATTAATGCATACGCCTATATGTTTTGCAGCTACTTAGTCGAAGATCATTGCAAACAATTTGCATTTGATCATGTGGGATTTTTGATTCCATCATTGATTAGTTTGGTAGCTAAAGACCCTAATAATGTTCAACAATACTGTATAGATGCTTTTACAATTTTTGGTCAGCAAAAGAAGACGATAATAATAGCTCCATTCAATGTCAAGTAAGTTTACTTTATTTATAATTTGGACTTAAGAAAATTCCATTTTTATTTTGCATTTTGAGTTATTAATTGTTAACTTCTTACCTCTAGCGGTAGACATTGGGAGTTACTAGTTATTGTCCCCGGGACATTCACTGTTTATTATCTAGATCCTGCGAGGAGTACATTGAACACTAAAATTGGACACCTAATGAGAATGCCATTATGCTGGTGAGAAATATTTCATTTTTATATCCGTTAACATCTTTTATTACATTACTATTTACTTATGCAATTTATTGTGTTATATTAACATGTAGGGGTTTAGATGCATTCAAAAAGGCTGGAGGAACGGTCCCAAGGAAAAAGAACCAACCAATAAATTGGCAGAACGTACAAGTAAGTTCCCGACTCGAATATATATATTATTGATGTGAATTGTGCTTAGTTGTATTATTTTGTATGTTTCAATTTATAGTGTGCTACACAAGACAATGGCTGGGCATGCACATACTATGTGATGTGATTTATGCAGATGATTATCAAACATGCCGCATTGGACATCGATAGCATACATGAGGTATTATATATAGTCTCATTAGTTAGTATGAAATATATCAATCTTATTTTTATATTATTACTTATATATATACATCATTCTCTTTGCAGGTGTTTAAAACTGACCACACTATAGGTAAACGCTTAAAAAATATACATGCTCCATATACGATGGAAGCATTAAATGAAGTAAGAGAAGAATGGGCAAAAGCCATACAAGCAGTGGCAACTGTAAGATATAATTGGGATGTTGATAGCGATAATGAATGATACTTTGTAAATGAATATTTCTGAATGTTAATACATGTATTTGAATGTTTCTATATGTGTGAATGTGAGAATTGAATTGATGTCTGAATGTATGTACTTGTGTGAAATTTTCCTTGTGACTTTTGCAGGTTAGCGGCCTGTTTGTAGGCTGATATCAATGGATGTCGTAAACCTACAGTTCAGAAAATTGAACTGCAGGTTCTCATCCTGCTGACCAGCCACAGCAGGCCTACAAACTTATATGAAAAAAAAAATAGAAATAGGCGTCGGTTATTTATAGAAAACCGTCAGCAAAGACATACATCGTCGGTTATTTGATAAAAACTGACGCCTAATAGTACAAACAACCCGACCGTGCAGGATAGCACGGCCGTGGTGGAAAAGGCATCGATTATTCATATAAAACCGACGCCTATAGTACTAAACACGGCCGTGTCGTCTTGAAGTATAGGCGTCGGTGTTTTAGTATATAACCGACGCCAAAAGTGTTCGCGCCACAGAAAATGGCGTCATCTAGGGCACTTTATGCGTCGGTTATCTACCAAAAGACCGACGTTATATTCTATATAGGCGTCGGTTGTTTAGTAAATAACCGACGCATAAAGTGCCCTAGATGACGCCATTTTCTGTGGCGCGAACACTTTTGGCATCAGTTATATACTAAACGACCGACACCTATAGAATAAATAGGCGTCGGTTAAAAAACCGACGCCGAAGTGTTCGACCTTTAGCGGCGCCCACATAGGCGTCGGTCGGAAACCGACACCAAATGGGGTTAAACAACTGACGCCAAAGGCCGTTTCTGTAGTAGTGAACATTCATTTATTACATCAACATGCAAGGAATCTAGATATGATTAACACTCATCATATTCTTAATGCACATGTTTAGCATAAGAAAGTATCAACCATGTGTCTATGATAACCACCAATGAACACATTAAGGTTATGATCATGTTAAGGAGCTTATTCTACCATCATTCCATCATATAAGAATGTTAAACATGAATACTCATATTTATCTACGTGCATTAGAGTTAGGTTCAACATGATAAATTATATCAATGTTACTAATCAGGACTGATACCCAAACCCAAACTCACGACATCCCCATTGAATCATGGAAGCATAAGGTGAAGCATCACCATTGCATTCCATACTATTCTAAAGTATGAACCCACACATAAATCAAGGTGTAACCATTGGGATATAGCATACTAGGATTTCAACAAAAGTAACAAAGTACTCCATGTGTATTAGTCATTCAAGGACTATTCATACCCAATTACCATCATTTAGTTATATTAAAGCTAGGTATAACAAGCTATACCTCATTAGGGTTACATACCAACACAATATGGTTATCATCCCTTCTATTCATATGAGTGAATAGGCAAGACTACCTTATTAAGGGTAACCCTCCATTTGTTCCATCATCATTCAACCCATATCGCCATACCACAATGTCACCCAAAACCATTGGATGTTTAAAAGGTAAGACCATTGGTTGTTTACATAAGTAAACACCTTGAATGAATCATATATTATGTTATTGAGTCAAGATCTAAAAAAGTCAACGTTTAACCCTAGACATCCTTTGGTTAACAACAATAAGGGTTCCGTTGAGAGTAGGGTAAAACCCACAATCAACTGTTCATTTAAAACAAGCTATCCAATGTCAACAAGTAAGCTCCTTAAGTTGATCATATAAAGGAAACCATCTAAATCACATTATTAGGACCAACATATTACATTAGCCATCATTTCACTTTATTAGAAGAATAAACATTAGATCTTGACCATTGGGTCAAGTTCATATGTTAAAACCATCAATTACAGTATAGGTCCGACCATTGCATCAAGTGACCCAAGAAACCATTGGTCTAAGGCTTAATTGATGCTACAACTACAATGATTAACTCAACATAGGTTGTAGAGACCTGATCCACCATCATTAGTGGTCATTAAATCACTATAGGTTGTTAGATCAACACTATATTCATTAATAAGAATCAAATATTAAGCTAATGTCATCATTGATTGATAACATCAGTAGGGTACTAGATGGTTGATCATTAAACTTCTAATTGATCCAAAACTTGACCTAAGGGGGTGACCATAGGTTGTCACCATCATATGACACCTTTGATATCTACCATCAATTATCATGAAGACAACACCATAGGGTTGTTGCAATGGTACCATCATTGAGTCATGAGTTTATAGAAGAAATCAACATTAAACCCTAAAATTGACCATTGGTTGATATGTGCTTAGCACCATAGGTTGTTAAAACAACATGATCCAAGTCATTTTATACCTTAGTAATAATGTAAACATGATCACAGGTTCATCTAGAACTTAAATAAGAACAGATAACATTATAAAAATCGAAATCCAAGTCAAGCATAGCTTTTTAGTGCATGAATCATCATTTTCAAGCAAGAACATGATCTAGAAAGCTTATAGTTAGCAATAAACGTGGAGCAAGTTATAAAACTTGCCTTTAATGAGAATATCAAACCCCACACAGAAGAAAACTCGAGCATGTAGTGTAGAAAATCCAAGAATAAGATATGAATTCGTCCATCTAGCACCTTTCTTCATCAAATGAGCAAACCCTAAGCATAAGGATCAAGAAAGGTAAGGTTTTAGAGCTTTAGTGCAATTTATACCATGGAAAAGTAAGGTTACGACCTGGAGAAATCTAGGAGGAAGGATAAAAAAGAAATAAATGGAGGAAAGAAGGGAATTCTTACTCTTTTAGGTCAAGATCACTAGAAGGAAGCTTTTTCAACCCTAAAATGAAGTCAATTGCAACCCTAGATTCTTTTTCCAAGAAGATCCTCACTTTCTTCTTCCTTGGACAGAAAAATTCGCAGAAGAACAGAGGGAGAACGAGTTTGGGAGAAGGAGGGAAGTGGCAGAGAGAAAATGGCTCGTTTTGGTGCTTGGGGATAAGTATATGAAACTTTAAGATAAAGCAAAAGAAAAGGTTGAAGTCTAGTATCTATCCAAGTGTGCATGGCCTTAATTTATTAATAATATACAAGCACACACACACGAATCTCCCCCAAAATGTGTATATACATGATTAGCTTTCCTTTGTCGAATTTTCCAGCCAATCAAATAATTTATTAGTTGATAGCTACTAAAGGTAGCTCATCCATGAAGGGGTAAACCCTAAAACACCCTTGGAGAAAACACCTTCAAACCAAGGTTTCAATAGGCTCCCCATGGCTCAAAAAGCTCAATAATGATGAGAGAATATTCAAGGAACATAATACAAGTGATAAATTGCAAAGAAAACCTCTCAATTGGGTAAATTGTAGAAAAGTCCAAAATGTGCATAAAATTGCATAACTTGCTCAAACACTGTCCAAATTGGACCAAATTTGAAACTTAAGCTTGGGTTATGATTTCAAAGCATATCACAATGTTATATTAGGATTATAAGAATTCAATTACGATAATTAATCCTATTTAACTCATTAATCAAGTTTAGGGGCCTTACAACTATAAATCCCTAACAGGGGTTTTGCCCCCGAAATCCAAGGTAAAAAAAGATGGGTACTTCCTTTGAACCTCATACTATTCACTTCACATGGTTACTTGAATATCATGGTGATGTCACATCATTCATACATATCTTATCTTGGGTTAACACAAAAACCCCCACCTAAGAAGACATTCTGAATATGGAATGTAGAAACTTATTGTGTCATCTGTACAACTCTAATAGTAATGTTCAACTTTAAATTCTAGCTATCATCCTAAAATTATATCTATTGTATCAACACATTACTCAAAAGTCATACTTGCTAGCTTTTTACTTATCATTCCATGTGTCCCATACCATTCCTTGAAGCATAAAAAGGCAATGTATCCATCCTCTTTTTTTTTTGATACACTGGCACTAGAACTCTTGTCAGTTCTTTTTCAGCATCAAATGAAATGCTGACACTGGCACCTATCATTCCATACAAGGAAGCATAATTCCTAGTCAAACTTGTTAGGGGTGAAACAACAACACTATCTTCACCTTACTAGGATTTACACAACCTACTTAGAAGACATATCATGATCCTGTAAAGACACTTAATCAACCCCATCTCACTCTTGTTCAACTTGTCTCATAGATATTGCTGATTCGGCACCCCTAAGGTTTTTGAAGAAATATTAATCATATTTTTTACCATATTTGAAATACTTTGACATGTCATCATTCAAAGTTTGATATAACTTGTATGACATGACTGGAACACTATGTTCCTCCTATTCATAAATTCCATTTGTACATTGGTTAGTCTAAAGGACATAACTCTAAACTCATCATGGTCATGTGAATTATATCATCCAATCTAACTCTTATGCATTGATATTTGATCATGGGTTTATCTTAAAGGAACACAATATCACATATCTATTGACCAACAACCATCTATCCTTGATAGTGGTCTTACCCAACTATCACTGAACCATACACAATATTATAGAATCACTTTTGTTTTTCCTTCCAAACAACATTTAGAGGGTCATCATCAACTCTCTCTAAGGGGAAGAACACTTGGAATGTTCATTTAATAAACATTTCCAACCTTCACATACTTCCATACAGTTGATACATCTTGGATACTAGGATTCATTACCTTAGTATCCACCTCACGTGCTATAAGGAACTCACATCCTTCTCTCATCTAATTTTACCAACATAATAAATTTCAAAACATATAAGAGGAGTCTCCCAAATCATCAGAAGGCTCAAAAGTAAACTCATCACACACTTTATGATCTTGGAACCATAGTCCAAGCAACCTTATGCTATAATAAGCTATCCACCCTCATGTTTGCAACAAATCCACACGTACCAAGTGGAAATGAACCACATGAAAGATGTGCCCTAGAAAGGAAAGACACAAAGGGAAACACACTTCCCATACCATAGTAGTATTTTTCAAGGGTCACTAGTAGAAAGGTAACCAATTCTATTTTCATTATGTAGGTTACAACTTCTTACGTATCATTTTACCTTTTTCATTTTGGGTTCCTTGCCATTAGCATAGAAATCATCATGATTAACATATCTCATTACTCCTTCCTTGATGACTATTTATCACACTTGGATATGTTCTCTTATTTTATTATATTTTCAATCACTTATCAACAGGTAAATACTCATCTTCTACATTTTCTTCATTAAACATGGATCATATCCCTTAATTTCTTTCACATACCATTCTAATTTTACTTAATACTTTATTACATACATAGGTTGGTCTGTGATTAACTCAGGTTCCACCTTATTCCTTTGTCAATGTTCCCATTTATCTTCTCATTTTTTTTTACTTGTTATAGGAGTTCTTTCCATCTTATGTGGATTTCATACCTTGATTCACTTTATAAGCATAGACTTATATGTCTTTTACTTTATTATCTTCTTGAATCACATCTTCAAGAACTCCTCTTTTCCTTATTTGTATTCAAATTTAGATTTCATGGTGTTGTATCTTTCTTTTATAGTTACCAAACATTCAAGTTTTGATAGACAATGATGCAATTCTCATCTAAAGGTAGGATTGAGATATTCACACCATGATTTCTTATTCATTATGCTCTTTAGATTGTCTCAAAATGACTACTTGATCAGAGTAATAAAAAATATAACAATCTAAGAGTTCCATACTTACCTTTCTTCAATAATTGAAAACCTGACCAGGGCACCCAAATACTGAGATTAGGCAGTATGCACCATATTTTTTATGTCATATTCCTAATTTTGACATCATACTAGTCCTAAGTCCTAGTGTCCCTGTAGACTCAGTGAGCCTAAAGTTCCGATACCAACTTGTGAGAACCCATTACACTAAATAAGATTACACAAAACATAAATCACAATCGATCACTAATTAATCACATACCCACAAATATGGGTAAATTAAAACTGATTTCAACGTCAACACCTGCCCAAAAACATTTTCATAAGAGCCCAACATCTTTCTTTTATCCATACTATGCCAAGAATTTGATACAAATTGTTCTATCACCTTAGCCACAACATATATACACAGGAGAATAATATTCATATATGCCACACAAACAAGCATTAATATGCTAACAAAAGTCTGCTTCGTTTGAAACATCATATACAAACTTTTCTTGCACGAACCCGAGAGTACATGGATGACTTTAGGACACACTAGACATCTAATCAACTTTCTCATAGATTCATTACTATAGCTCCTCTTTGCTGCCACAAGTTTGTTTTCATCACTTCAGATTACCTAAAAATATGTGGTGAACCACAAGGGTGAGACCCATGTCCCAGCAAGAGATATAACCTCCAACAACGATTATTGATTACAACATTTTTAAGTAATTAAATAGTTAAGAAGTTTAATCAGATATAACAAACAAGCTCAACAACACTGATGATTAACAAAATACATAAAGGAGCAGATAATAAATATCATCATTAGCCAGACTATCATCCTTTATCTTGTTGACAATATAAGTAATTCAGTAGTATATGCATATCTAGCATCATGAGCAAGTCTAGTAACATAGAATCTCTATCATTATGAATAAGTCTAGCCACATAAGCATAGCTAACAACATTAGCATGTCTAATAGGTTGAACATATCAAAATCATAAAAAGATCTAACAACATAAGCATAATTATTTGGATAAGCATGATTGGCATTATATGCATCTCTAGTTACAAAGGCATGGCTAGCATGCTAAACATAACTAACAACATGAGATAGCTAGCATCATGATTATAATCAGCAGTAGCAGTATAGTTATCAATATAATCATGGCTACTATATGTACGCATCTACAATCTTAAGCATATCCACAACATAAGTATATCTACTATCTCTTAATTGCACTAAGCATCATCTTTATGTAAAGAGAACAAACAAGGGTTATCATCCAATGTGAAGCATCATGTATAACCCTAAACAGATATGCTATACGGTTGTATTACATCTTTTGTTATGCCCTGAGGAATTTGAGGATACCACTCAAAATCCAACCGACCACTGCTAAGTCGAAATCAGTGCCATACAAGATTTAGGAAGAGCCATACTCCTAAGATCTTCTCCGCCCCCGGTCAGTACGGGTCCGCAACAATGACACATAAGGTCAAGCTGCTAACAACCTAGTCTGTCCTTGGTAAAAGTCACGACACTAATGAAAGGAGATGGGTACACATACCCTACCATTCGAGGTACAACCACAGTTGTCCTCCAATCTTGTCACATATATAATCACCGAGACACGACCGCAGCCGTTCTCAATCACATCAGATGTATGCGGCATGACCATAGCCATCCTCCACAACCTGCATTGTGGATGACAAGGATATATCCTCAACTTTCCACCCCCACATACTCAACAATATGTGCTCCGAGTTTCCCTTAGGAATACTCATTTCACCATTTGGCAAGTTTTGACACTCAGATGGATCTATGGCACATGGCACTATATGATTAGAGTTTCACTTGATTAGTTATGCCAATTGGGTGAATTAAGACTGCATCAAACAAGTGGACGTACAAACCCTAATTCACTTCTAATAAGAACATAAATATCACAACTTAAAAAGATATAAAATGTGTGAAACATAATTTCTCATCTCATCATCACATGGTACTATTCACTTGCCATTCATGAGACCACACTAGTCATCATACTATCACAGGATATAAATCCTTTTCACAATATCACGAGGTATCAACCCTTATCAAAACAAGAGGATTACACCTCATTTAGGGCTCAACCATACCCAAAGGTCATTAAGACCATCATACTATTACCTACAAGATCATCATTATCTTTCCATGCCTTATAACAAGGCTCAACAACATCACTTACATATAATACACCAGATCAACACAATATTGCATTAATGAGCTAGAAGATATTCATAAACAATCATAGCAGGGTTATATTAACATTAAGAACATTCCTTTATTATATCAACATGCAAGGAATCTAGATATGATTAACACTCATCATATTCATAATGCACATGTTTAGCATAAGAAAGTATCAACCATGTAGCTATGATAACCACCAATGAACACATTAAGGTTATGATCATGTTAAGGAGGTTATTCTACCATCATTCCATCATATAAGAATGTTAAACATGAATACTCATATTTATCTATTTGCATTAGAGTTAGGTTCAACATGATACATTATATCACTGTTACTAATCAACACTCATACCCAAACCCTAACTCACAACATCCCCATTGGATCATGGAAGCATAAGGTTAAGCATCACCATCACATTACATACTATTCTCAAGTATGAACCCACACATAAATCAAGGTGTAACCATTGGGTTATAGCATACTAGGGTTTCAAAAAGAGTAAAAGAGTACTCCATGATTGTATTAGTCATTCAAGGACTATTCATACCCAATTACCACCATTTAGTTATATTAAAGCTAGGTATAACAAGCTATACCTCATTAGGGTTACATATCAACACAATATGGTTATAATCCCTTATATTCATATGAGTGAATAGGTAAGACTACCTTATTAAGGGTAACCCTCCATTTGTTCCATCATCATTCAACCCATATCCCCATACCACAATGTCACCCAGAACCATTGGATGTTTAAAAGGTAAGACCATTGGTTGTTTACATAAGTAAACACCTTGAATGAATCATATATGATGTTATTGAGTTGTGATCTATAAAATTCACGATTTAACCCTAGAGATCCTTTGGTTAACAACAATAAGGGTTCCGTTGAGAGTAGGGTAAAACCCACAATCGACTGTTCATTTAAAACAAGCTATCCAATGTCAACAAGTAAGCTCATTAAGTTGATCATATAAAGGAAACCATCTAAATCACATTATTAGGACCAACATATTACATTAGCCATCATTTCACTTTATTGTAAGAATAAACATTAGATCTTGACCATTGGGTCAAGTTCATATGTCAAAACCATCAATTACAGTATAGGTCCGACCATTGCATCAAGTGACCCAAGAAACCATTGGTCTAAGGCTTAATTGATGCTAAAACTACAATGCTTAACTCAAGATAGGTTGTAGAGACCTGATTTACCATCATTAGTGATCATTAAATCACCATAGGTTGTTAGATCAACACTATATTCATTAATTAGAATCAAATATTAAGCTAATGTCATCATTGATTGATAACATCAGTAGGGTACTTAATGGTTGATCATTAAACTTCTAATTGATCCAAAACCTGACCTAAGGGGGTGACCATAGGTTTTCACCATCATATGACACCTTTGATCTCGACCATCAGTTATCATGAAGACAACACCATAGGGTTGTTGCAATGGTACTATCATCGGGTCATGAGTGTATAGAAGAAATCAACATTAAACCCTAAAATTGACCATTGGTTGATAGATGCTTAGCACCATAGATTGTCAAACCAACCTGATACAAGTCATAGTATACCTTAATAATAATGTACACATGATCACATGTTCATCTAGAACTTAAATCAGAATAGGGAACATTATAAAAATCGAAATCCAAGTCAAGCATAGCTTTTTAGTGCACGTATCATCATTTTCAAACAAGAACATGATCTAGAAAGCTTATGGTTATCAATAAATGAGGAGAAAGTTATAAAACTTATATATAATGAGAAGATGAAACCAAAAACAGAATAAAACTCGAAAATCCAAGAAAAAGATATGAATTCGTCCATCTGGCACCTTTCTTCATCAAATGAGCAAACCCTTAGCATAAGGAGCAAGGAAGGTAGGGTTTTAGAGCTTTAGAGCAATTTCTACCATGGAAAAGCAAGGTTACAACTTGTAGAAAGCTAGGAGGAAGGGTTAAAAAGAAATAAATAGAGGAAAGAAGGGAATTCTTACTCTTTTTGGTCAAGATCACTAGAAGGAAGCTTTTTCAACCCTAAAATGAAGTCAATTGCAACCCTTGATCCTTTTCCAATTAGATCCCCACTTTATTCTTCCTTGGACAGAAAAATTCGTAGAAGCACAGAGGGAGAACGAGATTGGGAGAAGGAGGGAAGTGGTTCAGATAAAATGGATCGTTTTGGTGCTTGGGGATAAGTATATGAAACTTTAAGATAAAGAAAAAGAAAAAGTTGAAGTTCTAGTATCTATCCAAGTGTCCATGGCCTTTATTTATTAAAAATATACAAGTACACACATAAGAAGATCCCACAACATGTATATAGACCTGATTATATTTCCTTTGTAGAATTTCCCAGCCAATCAAATAATGTATTAGTTGATAGCTACTAAAGGTAGCTCATCCGTGAAGGGGTAAACCCTAAAATACCCTTGGAGAAAACACCTTCAAAACAAGGTTTAAATAGGTTCCCCATGGATAAAAAAGATCAATATTTATGAGAGAATATCCAAGGAACATAATTCAAGTGATAAATTGTAAAGAAAACCTCTCAATTGGGTAAATTGCAGAAGAGTCCAAAATGTGCCTAAAATTACATAACTTGCTCAAATAGTGTCCAAATTGGACCAAATTTGAAACTTAAGCTTGTGTTATGATTTAAAAGAATATCACAAGGTTATATTAGGGTGATAAGAATTAAATTATGATAATTAAGCTTGTTTAACTCATTAAGCAAGTTTAGGGGCCTTACACCGAATTATAATTCAAGAAATCAATACAGGAGATAAGGCAAAGGGTTATCCAATGTGAGTCATGTTTAACCCTAAGCAAGTATACTACACAGATGTATTACGAATTTTATTAGGAACTGAGGAGATGAAGTATACCACTCATGCTCCAAGTGGCCACTACTAAGTCAAAACTAGTGCCATACAAGATCTAGGAGGAGCCAGACTCCTATAATCTCCCACACCCTCGGTCAGTCTGAGTCTGCCGCAATATCATACTAGATTTGCCACAAGAGTAGTAGAAACTAAAAAAAACAACTAAGAAAATGATAATAAAAGCAAAATAAAACTATACTACACTATTAGCCGGTTGCTTTCCCTCTAAGCTTGAAATTTGTAGTGTCCTCACTGCATATAACAAACTCACTTTTGGTTGCATTTCCCATCTTTTTAACTCAATAATCACTCTTAAACATGCTAGATTTTCCATCGTTATTGTTGTCTTTAATTGCTCTATGGTTTGGTTTGTAGGTACAACAATTTGGCATCAAAATGGGGAGAAAAAGCCATCATAACATCCATCAACACATTCCTCTATCATCTAGACATTTAGAAAATCAATGTTGTTGAAACTGATAAAGACACCCCGTATCTTAACTAAGACACCCCATGTCTTATCAAAGACACGATGTGTCTTATTAAAGATACCCCATGTCTCAATCCAGAAATTAAATGTAGAACTCTAGATTTTCAGTAACAAGCCGTGTTTTATTAAAGACATGTTGTGTCTTATTGAAGACACATCATGTAACCTTCCAAAACTCGATCTAGACTTCAGTTATTGCATAAGACACGCCATGTGACCTGTAGATTTCACTCAAATGTGAATTTAATTGTCTAACACTTATATATACGACCCCAAGACGTCTTGGGGAAATTATCACAGACTATTTGGGGCATTTTGGAGTGGGACTCAAGCAAGGGAGAGCCAGGACGAGTTGGAGATGTTCCGAGGGAGAAAAGTTGGTTTCTCAAGAGGGAAACTTCTTCTCCCTTCTTCTCCAACAATTGTACCAAGCATACTTTAGCAACTCCCTTTGCTGACGAAGCTCATCATTTTGTTGAATTTTATTTGAGACAAAGTTCTCAAGCATGGACTCCAAACTCGACTTAGGCTGCAAATGTTGTTGTCATTGGATGAAATTGCTGCAATTGTTGGAGAAGAAGGAAAAAGAAGAAGTTTCCCTCATGATAAACCAACGTTTCTCCCTTGGAACACCTCCAAAACTTCCTAGCTCTCCCTTGTTTGAGTCCCACTCCAAAATGTCCCAAATAGTCTGTGATAACTGTCCCAAGATGGCTTGTGGTCGTATATACAAGTGTGAGATAGTTAAATTCACATTTGAGTAAAATTTGCAGGTTACACGATGTGTCTTTTATAAGACACGACATGTCTTATGCAATAACTGAAGTCTAGATTGAATTTTGGAAGGTTACACGACGTGTCTTTAATAAGACACAGTGTGTCTTTAATAATACACGATGTGTTCCTACAAATCTGGAGTTTTGCATTCAATTTCTGGACTAAGACACGGGGTGTCTTTAATAAGACACGTCGTGTCTTTATCAGTTTGAGCAACATTGATTTTCTAAATGTCTAGATGATTGGGGAATGTGCTGATGGATGTTATGATGACATTTTCTCCCCATTTTGATGCCAAATTGTTGTACCTACAAACCAAACCATAGAGCAAGTAAAGACAACAATAATGATGGAAAATTTAGCATGTTTAAGAGTAATTATTGAGTTAAAATGATGGGAAATGCAACCAAAAGTTGATATAAAATACACAGATCACGTAGTGACATATAAATTCCAACTGCAACATAACCTAGTCTGCCTTGGTATATAGGCACAACACTAGTGAAAACTGAGTTACGGCCGTAGTTGCACTCCGCCGAGGTATGATCGCAGCCATCCTCAAATCATGTCATATATATATTTATATTTATATATATATACTGAATCACATCACTAAGATACGACCTCGACCATTCTCCTGCTAGGGTATGACCACAACCAATCCTGTGAAATGCATATACTCAACAATATACAATTCTGAGCTTACACTAAGGGAGAACTTGTTTCACCATCCAACAAGTACTAACATTGAAGATGGATCTATGACACAAGACAACTACATGATTAGGGTTTCTCTTGATTAGTTAAACCAATTAAGTATCTTTTCTCATCAATCAAGTTACAACGTACAAACCCTAAACAAACTCTATAAATATAAGGGTGCATTACAACTCCAGAAAATATAAAACACATGAAGTATCCACTTGTCACATCATCACTTGGTATCACTACCATACATGGCCATCAACATTATCACATTACAAGGGGATAACAATCCCTCATCTCATCATTGGAGGATATCACCTCACATTAGGCATAAAGCCTCTGCCAAGTCATAAGACACAAGTCAAATCATCACTAATCTCAACGTGCCTCACACATGCTCATAATCATCACTTTGTGTCATTTAAATTATGCCACATCCTTCACTAGCTACGTTATTCATTCCACCTACAAGGTTAGGAACACATAAGTAGGAGAGAGAAAACATCAACTCATGCCATTTATTCAAGAAATCTCAACAAGTATGACATACATTTGAGAATTAGGGTTAGGGTTTTCCCATATAGCTGATTAGGGTTTCTAATTCAATCATCATCATATAACCCTAGATACACCATCTTCCACTTTCTTGGAGAATATTAGCATTAGTATTCGTATCATAGTCATCCAATCAATCAATCCAATTAAGCCAACACCTAGTTGCGATCGAAACACACCATCACACATGTAGCAACCCACTAGGTCAACACCTTGTAGTGACCACTTCACACACACCATGTGTTGTGACCATAAGAGTTAACCCACTAAGGGTAGTGATCATAACACATGGGTGTCAACCTCTATTACGACCGACACAAAATATGTAGCAACCCATCAAACCAAAACTTATGTATCGACCGTAAGAGATTGTTGCTACCAAGCAAAGATCAAGGTGTAGCGAACAAGGGTGATTGGGGTTAGCCATGTAGCACCTGCAACACACCACCATATGTGCCCTATCCAACTCAAACCAAAGTTCATGTTATGACCGTAAGAAAACCAAGAGATGCGACCAACCCACAACTAGGGTTAGGGTATGTTGCGCCCGCAACAACCCAACGAACAACATGTAGCGACCAACTTGAAAGCTTAGCACCAAGGCAAGTGTAGCAACCTCAAGGGTCAAGCTACTCCAACAACACATAAATTACTTCAAAGTAGAACCAACCTTTGTTAAAAAAATGTTAAGCATCAAGCAAATGAGGCATCATCAAGAGGGAAAACTCCATGCAAATGGGAACACCAAAACCTTGGAAAATGTTACCAAGGTGCACATGGGAAAAACCATGGTAACAAGAGGGAAACCAAGCATCCAACTCATATAATTAAGGATCAAAACCTCCATTATCTTATGATAATAGAAGCATATCATGGTGATAGATCCAAGGATCATGGTGCATGTCAAAACAACAACTTCCCCTTCACTTAGAATTCAAGTGCATGAAATTAGGTTTTAGGAGAAAGAGTAATCAATAAGAGAATACTTCAAAATCTAAAACCCTAGATCATAATAACATCAACCAGCATCTTAGGTCCACATTTTAGAGATGAAATCAGCAACATGCAAGCAAGAATATAGTGCAATAATAGAAGAGGGGAAAGTTATATAACCTGCCTTAGAAAGAATTTCAAGCTCCAAGACCACGAACTCCAAGAGAGAAGAGGAACTCCAACTTGGATCAACTCCATAGCCACAAGGTCACCTCAAGAAGAATAAACATGCCAAGGTCAAAGGATAGCTCAAGGTGAAGAAAACTCAACCCTAGGTCGAACAATAGAGAAGAAATAGGAGAGATTCTTCTCACATAGGTACCACCATGGTTAATCCATAGTCTCTGACCTTAGTGAAGAGAAGATCCTCAAAGAATAGCCACCATGGTTGCACCATAATTTCACGGCCTAGAAATGAAGAGGGAGAGGTAGGGTTTCAAAGGAAAACATGATCAAAGGTGTAGAACCGCTTACCAAGAAGGAAGATCACCAAGAATCACCGCAAGAGAGATGACCAAGCTTGCATGCAAAGATGATCGACCACTAAAGTACCAAGATCAACACTCTCTAGCTCCACCAAGCTCCAAGGTTGACCCAAGCAAGAAATAGGAAGAAGAGAGAGCTAAAAGGATTGCTTGCATGTGGATGAGAGAGCTTATATACACATGGGGTAGGAGGGAGGTAAGGATATGAGGTGTCAAGAAGTTAGAGCACCACTAGGACACTTGTACCTCAAAAGATCAGCCATGCTACCACTCAAGACATGCATGCAACGAAGGGTGATAAAACCAAGGTGGTGTAGTGTCCACTTAGGTCCACTACACACCCAAGGTCGATGCAAAACACAAGGGAAACCCTAGAGACCTCAACCAAGCCAAAACACTTAGGTCGCTACAAACTATACCAAGACAAGGTGTATCAGTCGAAGCACTCTTCAAACACAACATCAAGGTTTCTACATTGGTCGCAACACTCAATAACACACATGGTCGACACCACCATCCATGCAACTCATGCATAGCCAAGCACACCCTAAAATGATACACATGATGCCACCTCATCATCCATGGTCCAAAAAGGCACCCCATAGTATCATTATCTCTCTCGTGATGCTAAGGCACAAAGGGCACAACCAACATGTGACAAATTGCAAGATAGACTCTCATCATGGGTAAATTGCAACTTGGTCGAAAATAAGCATATATAGCTCAAACATCGACCAAACAGGACCAAATCGAAAACATAAACTTGTCACATGTTATCAAGGCATCTCAAGAAATTCGATTAAGGTTCAAGATCTTATTAAGCAAAGTAATCACACTTAAGCATTAAGCTAGGTCAGGAGCCTTACACAGACCATAAAAATCCATCATGAGCAAATTAGGTTTTGGTGTACAATTAGCACAACATAGATCAAATCTCCCAATTAGGGTTCAATTGCAATGATTATGAACAATATTACAAATCTTAGATGGCAAAGTGCAATATCAATAGAGCAATGTCAATATATAATGGATTTTCAATATGAGAGACTCAAAAGAACTCAAATAGATCTCAAAGGAGAGATTTCATGTAAGGAGGCGGGATTATCCCCTTACTAAAGAATAATTGAAGAATAAAACATCCATTCCAAACACACTCAAAGGTATGCTGGAATAGGTGCAAAATTTTCAAACTTTAATAAATGGTATTCAAAACAACCAAAGTGTAGCAGTAGAATAAAAATAACAACTATATTCAATTTTCACAAAAGATTACAAAAGTACATCATAATATCCCATATGGGTTTACAAGTATGATACAACATAAGGATCTAAGTTCCATGTTGTAAGGAGGCGGGATCACCCCCTTACTAAAATTAATTTGAAGAATTAACATCCATTCCAAACACACTAAAAGGTATGTTGGAATAGGTATAAATTTTCCAAATTTATTATAATGGTTTGCAAAAGACCAAAGTGTAGCAGCGGAATAAAATAACTAACTATATTCAACTTTCATATAATATTACACAAGTACATCAAAATATCCCATTAGGGTTTACAACAAGATACAAGAAAAAGGGTCTAAATAGAGGGAAGTCTAAACTACTTCAAATATTATCTCTAGAGCAACATCTCCAAGTGCTAGGTTCGTGCCCAAAGCTATGTTCTCCTGGTTCAACTCAACAATTTGTCCTAACCTGGGTGGTTGGAGAGCACCTAGAAAAAGGGAAAGGAAAATAAAGTAGGTGTCAACATTATGAACAAGTACAAGAAATAAATAAATAACATGAAACATAAAGATATTGAATAATAATAAGATGAGAAGGCCAAGAGAATGAGGCATAATCAAATAGATACTTTCCATAACAAAAATATAACAAAAGAATTACATGCACGATTAATATTGACTAAATTAACTAAGTAGGGTTGAGGAACCCACCAGACCTTCAACCTATAGGTGAGGGGATAATTAATACATTCACAGTCACCTATGCAAATTTTATAGGGGAGAAATAACACATTCCCCAGGGGGAGAATAAGACGTTCCCCAGGGTGAATTAACATGCCCTAACTTTGGGTGGTTATACATAAGTACCACTACTGTAGCTAAATAGTCTAATAAAATCATCATGCTAGAAAAGAATCCATGAAAAGTAATAGCATCACATAAGTAGAACATAGTAGTGGGGTACCAAGACCCAAGAAAGAATATCTCAAATCTGATTTTGAGGCTATTTGAATAAGAGAAGTATTAATAAAGGAAATAGGGTTCTTTTCAAGCCTCATTAGGGAAAATAGGGTTGGTTCACAATTATAACAACTTAGGGTGTAAGGAATGCATATACCTCTCATAAGATTTTAACTACCAACTTTCATCACTTTATTGAGTCCAAGATCAACTTTTCCTATTTCTAATGTATAACCATGTATTAGTGTAGGTTAAATGCATTAATGTAAAGAAAACCTTTATTTTGAATTTTTGAGAAAAGCCTAAATTTAGACTCTAAAAATATCACCATTTATCTTATTATGTTCTCATAATTAAGAAAACATATAATTTTGTATATTTTGAAGCTATGATGTTTAGAGTGTATTTTTAGTGATTTTTAAGTGATTACATCATTTTCTAGAAAACCACCTTCGACAAAACCCAAAACCAATACTTGAAAATATTTTTATTAAAAATATCATGTTTTTTTGAGTTCATAACATATTTTACTTTAATTTTTGGACAAACGAATCAAAAGTTATGAATTTTTAAAATTTGGCCAATCAAAAATTGACACATCATCAAATCGATCGAGATAAGTAGAGAGAGAGAGAGAGAGAGAGAGAGAGAGAGAGAGAGAGAGAGAGAGAGAGAGAGAACACCATTTTACCCAAGATCAGGGCTTGGAATTTCAAAGGTAACCAACCTAGATCTTCTAGAGAAGGTAAAGTAGAAAGAAACCAAAACCCTAGAAGAACATGGTGAATAGAGATGGATATCATCGATTTTAAACATAAAGAGTTTTAAGCATGTAGTAAGCAATATATGAGAAGAAGGTTAATAAAACTCACCTCTAGGAAGGTAAGAAGGTCTAAACAGAAAGGATCCCGAGATTAGAAGGTCTGGTTGCTCCAAGACAAGCTCCTTTCTTGAGCAAAGATCACCTTCTCCACTTTAGAGGTGCAAACCCTAGCTAAAGGGCATGAAGATGAGATGTTTTAGGGCTCTAGGTGGAGTTTTTCCATGGAAGGTCATGGTTCCAACCTAGAAGAAGGTGGGAGGAATACTAGAAGCATGAAAACAAGGAAGGAAAGGAGTATACTTACTAGTTTTTGTCAAAATCACCAAGGAGGAGCTTAAGAAATCCAAAATAGAGAAATTTGGAACCCTAAGTGCCTTCTTCACCAAGGTAGGCACCCTCTTTTACCCTGGGACAACAACTTCGTGGCCAAACATAGAAGGAACAATGATATAAGATGGGGGAAAGAGAAGGAGAGGATTGATTCTTAGATTGGGAGGTGGGAAGGGGTAGGCATGTCTTTATAAAGAAGGGGGCAAGCATGGGGTGTCTATGGAACTTTCCATGTGTCCTTAGGCTAAGGCTTCATGGCCATGCAAGAGGACAGATCATAGAGACTTCTTGTATATCCAAGGTTGGTCCTAAAATCCCATGGAGATTTCGAAGCCATCCCCACCATCCTCCAATCAAAGAAATAACCCCATTGGTTGATATCTTTTAAAGATAAGCTCATTTATAAAGAGGGTAATCCCTATAACGCCCTTGGAAAGTAATATCTTCAAACCAAGGTGCAACTAGATTCCCCATGGTTAAAAAACTCTATAATGGTAAGGGAATATCTAAAGATTATAATGCATGTGAAAATTTACAAACAAAACCTCAGAATTGGGTAAATTGCATAAAAGTCCAAAATGTGCATATAATTGCATAACTTGCACAAACAACATCCAAATTGGACCAAACTTGAAACTTAATATTGTCTCATGATTGCAAAACACCTCATGAGGTTAGATTAAGGTTTAGAGTACTTAATTATGGTAGTTAAGCTTGTTCAATATGTTAAGTGAGGTTTGGGGCCTTACACTTCTAACATGGATTTATTTACCATTGTTCCACTTAAGCGATGATTTTGTATTTTAGATCCTTAAATAAGATTTCACTGAGGTATTTGTGCATAAACCCTTCCATTGGTATAATTATTGAACAAATGTTCACCAAACCACTATAAATTCCACAATTTAAGCATCAAGGCCAAAAAGGATAGAAATGATAGGAAAATATTGGGAAAGGGCCAAAAAGAGAATATACCAAAGTTGCAATATGTTACAACAATAAGTAGGGTTGAGGCACCTACCATACCTCTAACCGATAGGTGAGGGGAGAATAAGCCATTCCCAGTCACCTACCAATTATATAGGGGAGAATAAAAACATTCCCCAAGACGATTAAATACATGCCCTTTGTGGGTGGTTGTACATAAATACCGCTACTTTATATTAATTAGAACATAAATCTACATGCTAGAAAAGTAGTCATGGCAAGAGTAGTCATAATATTCAATAATCATGGCAGTGGGGTATAAGACCCAAACAAGAAGAAATTATAATCTGATTTGAGGCATGAACAACATTAGGATTCAAGAATAGAAGATTTAGGGTTCATTTAAGCCTCATTAGGGAAACATAGGGTTTGGCTGCAATTATCCCAACATAGGGTGTAAGGAATGCACATACATAAAGAGGTATTGCACACACCTCTCTTACTGATATCAATTACTAACTTTCACCACTTTAATTGAGTCCAAGTTCCAATTTGCCTATTTTCAATGTATTAACATGTATTAGAGTACATAGTGCACATTAATGTATAGAAACCCTAATTTCAAAACTTTTTAGCAAAACTTAGATTTATATTTTGAAAATATCACCAATGAACTTATTAGGTTCTCCTAATGAAGAAAACATATTTTTATGTTAATTTTGGATTTATGATGATTAAGATATAAATTTTATGGATTTTATGCATTAAATTCTTTTTACAAAAATCACCCTTCGTCAAACCATGAAATCAGACCTTAAAAATATTTTTATTAGATAGAAATTAATTTTCCAATTCCAAAACATATTTATTTGTCAAATTTGGATAATCGGATTAGAAGATATGAATTTTTCAATACTGACCAATAGGAAATTGCCACATCATCAAATCGATCGAGATAATTGAAGAGAGAGGGAGAGGGAGAAAACACCATTTGACCTAAGATCAGGTTTGAAGTTGCATAGGTAACCAAACTATAGCTTCTAGATAAGGTAAAACAATAAGAAGCCAAAACCCTAGAAGAATATGGTAAAAAGAGATGGAAATCATCAATTTTAAACATAGAAGCATGAGTTTTAAAGATGTAGTAAGAAATATATGAGAAGGGGGTTAACAAAACTCACCTCTAGGAAGGTAAGAAGGTCCAAACAGTAAGGATCTCGAGATTAGAAGGGTTGGTTGTTCCAAGACAAGCTCCTACCTCGAGCAAGAAGCACCTTCTCCACTTTAGATGTGAAAAACCCTAACAAAAGAACATGGAGATGAGGTGTTTATGGGTTCTAGGTGGGGATTCACCATGGAAGGCCATGGTTCCGACCTGGAGGAAGGTGGAAGGAAGACTAAAAACATTAAAATAGGGAAGGAAAGGAGGATACTTACTAGTTTTAGTCAAAATCACCAAGGAGAAGCTTAAGAAATCATAAATAGAGAAATTTGGAACCCAAGGAGCCTTATTCACTAAGGTAGGCACCTCCTTTTACCTTGGGACAACACCTTCGTGGCAAAATAGAGTAGGAATGATGCTCTAAGCTAGAGGAAATAAAGGAGAGAAAGAGTTTTCGAATTGGGAGTTGGGAAGGGGTAGATATGGCTATATAAAGAAAGAGGTCAAGCATGAGGTGTCAAGTTACTTTCCATATATCCAATGATAAGGGTGCCTATGGACATGCAAACCTTTATGGATAAGGAAGAAGTCAAGCATGAGGTGTCCATGGAGCTTTCCATGTGTCCTTAGCCTAGGGATTTCATGGCCATGCAAGAGGACAACTCATAGGGATTTCTTGAATATCAAATGTCAATTTATGGACACTTACATGCCATCCCAATTGACCTCCAATCAATGAAATAACCCCATTGGTTGATAGCTTCTAAAGATAAGCTCATTTATAAAGAGAGTAATCCCTAAAATGCCCTTGGAAAGAAACACCTTCAAACCAAGGTGCAACTAGGTGACCCATGGTTCAAAAACTCGAGAATGATAAGGGAATGTCTAAAGATTATAATGCATGTGAGAATTTGCAAAGAAAACCTCCCAATTGGGTAAAGTGTAGAAAAGTCCAAAATGTACCTAAAATTGCATAACTTGCACAAACAACATCCAAATTGGACCAAAATTCATCCACATGTTATATTTGATGTGTTGAGTATGAATTTTCCATTATATCCATATTTTGAAGTCATATAATCACATTATTCATTACTTATGCCTTTTACTCATTTTCTCTCCCCTAAACTTTTCCTAATATTTCAAGGATGTCCAAATTAGATGAAATTTGACATGTAGGCTAATTTTGATATTTAGATTTCAAATTTGAAGTTTGTTTCCACTTTTGAGACTTATTTTTTTTAGATATGTCATATGGCCCATTAACGGCCCATTATCTAAATTATTCATCCAATTAAGTTTCTTATCTTCATATTACCACCAAAATGAGTTATGTGGCATATTTTATGTATCCATTATAAACCTAAGATTAATGTTAGAACATTAGGTTACATTAAGGTGATCTATACATGCATTAGCTCATTTTGGTTGTAATAAACATATATTTAGGTCTAATCTTCAACCTTGTTTGCCTAAGTGTAAAATGTCAACTTCCAGGGTAGGGTCGGAGATCTAGTATGTTACATTTCACACATATCCTTCAATTAGGTCAAAAGAGAGAGAAAATAGCACGATTGCTCAATGTAGACTCAGATGGGATGCATCATACCTCAAATATGATTGTAAAAGGTGCCGATCGGTTGGTGCCCCGATTCATGCATAACTCAACCATTTCAAGTCTAATGAACCTGACACTCCAGACGACCGTCTCAACACTTGAGCTGATTGGTTGGTAGTTTAGTCAGCTGAATTGTTGCTTGAATTGAATATCTAAACACTTTTAGTAATAATCCAATCATAATTCATGATTAAACTCCTCTTCTACATGAGTTCCTATGTGTGTGACCCTATAGGTCCCATATCACATTTGTAGTGAATGTCCATAACTAGTTTTTGACATCACAAGCAAAAAGTGGTGCCTATTCACACATCAGTGCTACCCAAGTGAATAGAAAGTTGGAGAACAACTTCAACCTACAATATGTGTAAGGTGTTATAGTAATTGTATAATTCATGTATCTCTGATATCTGGAATGAATGCGATGCATGGAATCGTCATCCTCTTAGTGTTCATTCCATGTTACTTGAACCAAGAGCAGATTGTATGAGATATATGTGACCTCAATATCATATATTGGTTCATATGTTCATGTGCATGCATTTCTCAGTCTCTCTTATCAAGTAGCCAGGATATCAAACTCCAATAGGAGGGATACATTCCATCTACATCACTCACATTCAATCCCCATGTATACAACAACTTAATCATCACCTTTATGGCAGTCCTTATTCAGGGTTACATTTGATGACGTCAAAGTATACTGAACGACATGTGATGAGTGTAGTGACTTTAGGTGTAAGAACTACAACCACCACCTTCACTATGAAAGATGACTATGACCACTAGTGATGGTTTCCATGTGTCCTTCTCAAGGTGATTCTGTCTAATACACTATTCCCTAGCAAGTATCATGATGAATGAAATTCTATCATCAACCAACTCACACTCTAGTCTTAAGTGTTACTAGTGTCTATTTGCCTTCCACAATAACATCTGACTAGGGACATAATAAGAATGTACATACTCTTAACATCCGTATGATCTCATTATTCAAGTCACGTACTTAAAGACATACATCATTGAGTATTGTCATTCTCTAGACATTCATAATATTTCCTCATTATATCATAATTGAGTGAAACATAATGAATTGGAAGCTTGCCTTTATGATTGTTAATCAAATCCTTTATGTTATATGCCATGTCAATCATCATATGGTTGTCTTTTTGGGCATACCATACCAACATACTCCCACTTGCACTTAGATCCAATCACCCACGAATCTCATTCTTAGTGATCTAAACATGTCCATCATGTTTTTGTTGTGCAAGTGCTAATCTAGCGGGTTAGAAACATCTTGCTTTAGTCAGTATATTACATGTTTCTCATCTCTTCAGTGTGAGATGAAATTGCCATAATATGGTATCTAATATTCCTTGCCTAACAAGTAGCTCCAATGTTGTCACAATATCCCTATTGAGCCATCAAGGGATGGAAAGTCTATAAGTTCATCAATATGAACTTCTAGATCCATATAGTATCCACTCTTGTGTTCATAACACCAAGATTCTCAGCTTCTATTGTAGATTAGAATTAATAGCCTATAGTTCAGAACCCTTCCAACTGACAACCTCTTTTTCTTAATATCAAACATATTTTATTATGATCACCTTTGTCATTCTGGAAGCTTGCATCAGTGTAACCCTTTACACCCAACTCTTCCTTGTTACTATTGACTAGCAACTTGTCCTTGAGTACTTCACAAGTATTAATGGATGTCTTTAAATGACATTACAAGAACCCTTATTGGAAATTAATATCATATTGTCATGTCCAATACATACAAGATTATATGGGATAAGTGCATTTATAGCATTCATGATAAATCCATTTCTACAACATATGTATATCACTCATGTCATTTCTATTCTTCACAAGAATTGGAACTTAGGGTTCATGAGAGACCAATTTGGATTCTCTCTCATTGAATACTACATGTCGTGCTCTTCAACATCTTGCTATTGTATGCACTTAGGTTTAGGTCATGCAACTTTCCAAATCTATCTCATAGATCTCAGTTCCTATGACATTGGATGTTTCACCTAATCCTTCATTGCTAAAGGTGATGTTTTCCATGCCAGCTCTCAATACTCACAATACTGAGATGTTATTCCCCGTCACATGTGGAATGTTTATTTATGTTCCCACTGAATCTTTTATAAACACATATTTCATCTTTTCTCTTGAATCAAGTCAAAATATTTGACTATCTTGTCAAATCAATAGATCCTATCTTTGAGATGCTTGTTTCAATCCCAGAGTGAGCTTATAGCTCATAGACCTTATTTGCACTAATGAGGTTATAAAACCTTTGGGTTGTGTCACATACACATCCTCTTAGATATTCCTTTTAAGGAATCTAATTTTATCCTTCATATGCCAAATCTGATAGTCTTTTCTAGCAGTAACAACAAACATGGCAATTGGTAAAGGAGTTCATTCATGTTCAACAACTTGAACTAATTTTAAATCCTTTGCAACCAATCCATCCTTTTACGTTATCCATGTTGGTTTTCCAATGAAAACCCAAATTCACCTTATGGGGTTTACCCCCTTCTGGTGGTACTAGAAAGTCATACCTTGTTAGTATACATGGACTCCATAATGGATTCGAGCCAAATTTCTCAAATTATAGTTCTCAATAGCTTCTGGTTGATTTTTTGGCTCATCATCTTATGACCAACCCATCCGAGTTGTTGGATTCACAATCCTCCAATTTCATATGTGTTCTGCTAGAACTGTTAGGTTCTATGTTACATGACAAACTTGAGATTCCACAACAGCTTGTGATTCTCTTTAGTTCTCATTATACCTCTTTGTTGACCTCAAACATTTTGAGTTCTACTTTTTCTCCACTAATTCTTTTGGAATTCAGTTTTCCTAACACTTTGTTGTAGGATTGGGATTTTATAGTAGTGCTCAACAATCATGGTTTGTGGATAAACCTTTTCCAGAAACTACTTTATTTATATAGGTTTCTATCCTTAAGACATATTGGGACATTCCCATTTCATATCATATGTGATGTCTTTTAAACCATCAGGATGATATATTATTTTAGTGTAAAGTATACATCTATGAGGAAATTAGAAGAATAGATTATTATGACAATCTTATAATGACCCATCATGATGTAATTCCTCCATCTTGACACATCATCATGTTTAGATGGATTTTACTTTGTGATATATTATCACAGTCCTTTCCAGAAGGTCCTCAAACTATTGATGTAAAGTATTTCAACATTTGATCATATCAAAGTTTCTTAATACTTTTATCAAAGTTATACTTCATTTATAATCTTCTAGAACACTTCAAGATATTTATGTTCATATTTCACCAAATACAAACGCACATATCAACTGAGATCATCAGTTAATATAATGAAGTATTACCAGTCACCTTTAGCATTTATTCCATAAGATCTTCATACATCAATATGTATAATATCCAATAGAATGTTAATCCTCCCAGTACCTCTAGTGAAGGGTGTTGTGTCATATTGCTCATATTTAAGATTTGCATGTCTCTTGTTGGTTCAATAACCAAAAGAATCTAGATAACCATCAATATAGATTCTAGTAATGCACTTCTTACATATGTGCATTGGATGACTATGATAAAGATTGTTTGAGTTATCTATTATAATCCTTTGGTATTTATGTTATAAACATTCATCTTAAGATTCTTTCATTTAAGATGGTTGGGCATTGCCAAACAAGATCATATCTTTTGAAACATAAACATTAACAACTCACTTTATTAATTTGCCATCCTTGTCATACAAGATGCGTAAAGTGAATGTTTCTATTTATCAGCATAATGAAATAGCAGTTCAACCAAATCTATTACATGCCCATTGGGCTAAGATAAATTTAAATATGCACTAAAGCTTTATCAACTCTTTCTCCACCTTGTCCATCTTTGTCCTTTCATAAAGGTTTTACTTCTTGTAACATCCTGCACATCATGTATGCTAGATATTTGTCTAGTATCATATACCAAGATGAAGAACTAATCAAATTTATCTCATAACATTTATACCTGAAGTGGATGCCTCAATGCATTTGTTCTTATTCTTTAATTCTTGTATAAAGAGAGGACAATTCCTTTTCCAATGTCTATATGATGACAATGGTGACAATCGCCTCTCTTCTTTACTCCTCAATTTGCCTTGAGATATGAAGACTTGGGCTTCTGGCCAACTTTAGAACTCTTCTTAGCTTTGCCTTTACCTTTATACTTCCCCTTTGTCTTGCTGATCATCAACACAAAATTGGGTTTGTCTTTCCTTCATTTGTGCCTAAGATGTTCTCAACTTGCCCAACAAAACTGTTAGCAACTTGTCAAAGTCGTTTATGATGTAGTTCATGACAAATTGACTGTATGATTTTGGAAGGGACTATAGAATCACGTCAGCGGCCAATTCTTGACCCAAGGGAAATCCCAGTATAGCCAGATTCTCCACATACCCAACAAGCTTGAGTACATGAGGACCTACTGTATCTCCTTCTGCCATGTTGCACTTGAACAATGCCTTGGAGACATCATATCTCTCTTGTATTTCCTAATCTTAGAACATGTTCTTGAGATGCGTGACAATCTCAATCAATACATCTTCTCATGTTGCCTCTACAACTCATAGTTCATGGATCATAGCATCAGACACTTGACATCTATGACATCTTCAATATGCTTCTTGTAAGCATCCCTGTCATCCCTTTGTGCATTGGGAAGGGGTTCATCTGGCTCTTGCGTCTCCAGGACATACAACTTGCACTCCTATGTGAGATTGATTCTCAATGTCTTGAACCAGTCACAAAAGTTGTTCCCATTGAGATTGTCCTTCTCAAGGACTGATCACATAGAAAAGTGATTATTGTTCATTGCCATTTGATTCTATAAAAGAGTTTGCAATTTTATCAAAAACTCATTTTTGATTTGATTTGATTTGAACTTTTTTGACGATGGTGGTTACATCTTTAATCAACTATCGCTCTCATCAGTTTGATCAAATTGACAACCCTCAATTATCAATTTGAAAAATTGCAACGAACAATTTTTTGATGAGCCAAGATCCAAAATAAATCAACTATCATCTAGCCAATATGGCAGTATCCATAGTCAATCATTAAAGTAGACAACGTTTGCCAATTCCATCATATGCAATTCTTGGACAGATCATATGCGCAACTCCTTGCCATAACTATATGTATGCTTTTGGTGCTTAATCTCATTAAGACCACACAGTTAATCCTGAACCAAAAACTAACACGATAGATATGCACTCTGCTTTGGCAAAACCTACATATCTACCATTACACTTCCATGAGATAGACGACACACCATGCTTTGGTGTAACCTACACTTGGTCGATCAAGCTTTTCATGTGTTCTGCTAATGGAAAGCACCTTAGACTTAATATGTTTGATTGAGGGATTTTATATATATCATATATGTACTGTATCCAATCACCACATATATAGTATGTATCATGTACATGCTATATCCCACAACATAAACATGCAATGTAAAACAAAAAGTGATGGTTATGGCCACATCTACTGTAATCCCTTAGAACCACAAGGAATTATGACCACCTAGGTCAATCATCACACCATATTACTGTTGATGTAGATCTATGCTTGCCAATATGGGTTGATCGGTTCAACCCTTGAATCGGTCGTCTCGCCTCTTGGCTAGTCGGTTGGTCCTCTACAATGATCGGTTGGTCTCTTGTCCAACTGATGTATGGACTCCTTCCTAACGATCATTTGGATCCATCAACCGGTCAGTTTGCTCTTATGATCCACCCTTTTTGGTCCTCCAACCAGTCAGATTTTCACATGAAATGGTTGGCTCACCTGATGTTGATCGTCATCTATGTCATTGCAAGAAAAGGAAACTAACCTATCGATGTTAGTCATATTACATGGTGGAGAGAAACCTCGAGTTACATTTGAGGGGAGAAAAGGTAGGAAATAATTAAATTTACATTTGGAAGAAGGAGGTATAGGTTCAATATGCAAACCAAGATAAAACTAAATAAAACCAAGCAATCCAACCACACACACATATTGGGTTATTGACCATAACCATGCTACACATCTACCATCAAAATTGCTTTTAGGGTGACATGTGGAAAATGCATATATATCATATCTCACACACACACACACATATATATATATATATATTAGTTTGTGATTATGTAGTGTTTGATCAGATACACATATGAGATAGTTTAATTATTCACATCGTATGTAATAGATTAACTATAAAAACCAAAAATCTGATTATATTGATTATCCCAAAACATAGTAAAATTGATGTGGCTCTAATACCACTATTGGGAAATATAGGTACAAAGTAGGCAGTAGAAACAGAAACTTTATCTATCCGTACTCCCCATAGCAAGATCACATCAATAACTATGAAATAGGAAGGATGGTTTAACGAGTTTATACCTGGTCATTGTGCAAGTGCAAAGACTACAACCCGTTGAAATGCAACTATCTTCTAGTTGCCCTTGGACGGTGTCTGTGCAGCTCATGGTCTTCACCATGCACAATAGACTAGAATAATATTTGTAATGGCTCCTACTGTCTCACCACAGACTGCAAGCTGACATTGCCCTCCTAGCGATGGGAAAATGCCTCCTCACCTCTAGAGAAGTCCACACGGACCAACTAGAACTTCTATCATTCTAGTAGAACAAACATGAAGGAGTTGTCCCTCCTGTTAGCGTACTAGTCACCAACTTGCTCTCCCATAACTGTTTCTCCCTTTCTATCCCTCCCTTTAGCAGGTAGGGCTTGCTCTGGCTCTCTATTAGTTACCAAAATGAGAGAGGATAACAATTGTCAGAGGCAATTGAGTTGTGTTCTGGGAATCCCCTAGTGCCCCTCTATTTATAGGAGGGGTTAGGGTCTGGGTTCCCAATCTATGATGGAGTGGAAGGGACTGAAGATAATGCATTTTCACAACCTACAAATCACAAACCAGTCAATTGGCAACCAAACCAGTCGCTTCACACACGAGCCGATCGGTTTGCAGCCCGCACCGATCATTTTTCCATGTTTCCCAATTGCACATGAATTAGCAATCTCGTTCCCAATTAATGCACAACATTAATTCTTGTACCAATCGAATTGAATAAGTGAAACGATAAAATTTTCTCATAAATCTGTGAAATCTACCAGAACCTTTTGTTTGCATGACCGAGCCAATCGGTTCACTAGGTGAACTGATAGTCTCACCCAATGTAAGCTGATTGGTTCACTCGGTGAGCCGGTCATTTGGCGCCTCGATTCATGCATTACTCAGCCAATTCAATTCTAATCAATGTGATACTCCAAGCAACTGTAACAACACTTGAGCCGATCTTCTGGTAGTTCTATCATCGAATTGTTGCTTGAATTGAATACGTAAACACTTTAGTAATCAATCCAATCACCATTCATGATTAAACTCCTCTTCTAGATGAGTTCCTATGTGTGTGACCCTATAGGTCCCATAACACATTGGCAATGAATGTCCATAACTAGTTTATGACATCACAGCCAAAGAGTGGTGCCTAGTCACACAATAATGCTACCCAAGTGAACAAAAAGTTGGAGAACAACTTCAACCTACAATATGTGTAAGGTGTTACTATAATTGTATAATTCCTTCATCTCTGATATCCAGAATGAAATTGAGGCATGGAATCGTCTCTCTCTCAATGTTCAATCCATGTTACTTGAACCAAGACCATACTGCATGAGATATATGTGACCTCAATATCATATATTAATTCATATGTGCATGCACACACATGTCTCAGTCTCGCTTATCAAGTGCTAGGATATCAAACTCCAATAGGAGGGATAAATCTGATCTACATCACTCACATTCGGTCCCCATGTATCACATCTACCCAATCATCATCTTTATGGCAATCCTTATTCAGGGTTACATTTGATGATGTCAAAGTATACCAAATGACATGTGATGAGCGTAGTGACTTCAGGTCTAAGAATCAAAATCACTACCTTCACTATGAGAGAAGACTATGACCACCAATGATGGTTTCCATGTGTCATTCCCAAAGTGGATTTGTCCGATACACTTCTCCCTAACAAGTATTTGTGCGCTTGGTTTGATATCATATACCATGACTAATGAGATTTTGTCATCAACCAACCCACACTCTAGTCTTAAGTGTTACTGATGTCTATCTGCCTTCCACAGTAACAACCAACCAGGGACATAATAAGAATGTGCATACTCTTAGCATATGTATGATCTCATTGTTCAAGTCACGTACTTGAAGACATACATCATTGAGTATTGTCATTCTTTAGACATTCATAATGTTTCCTCCTTATCTTATAACTAAGTGAAACATAATGAATTGGAAGCTTGCCTTTATGATTATTAATCAAATACTTTATGTTACATGCCATGTCAATCATCATATGATTGGCTCTCTAGTCATACCATACCAACAATAAGATGGTACTTCTTAGTTCTTCATTCTCCATTTGGTGATTCAATTAGGAGTGTGTATCTAATGACTTAGAGATGATGAACTCCCATATCCTTTGCCACTTGCAAGCCTAATATGCATCCTTGATATTCATCCACATTGTTTGTGGCTTCAAACTTCAATCTTTTTGAAACTACAATGTGATATCTATTAGGATCTATGAGGACCATGCCTACTCCTTTTCCATGATGGTTTGCCACTCCATCAAAATATAAGGCCCACAAGTCAGAAACGGTTGAACAATCACTAATAGAGTTGCTAATTATGCTGATGTATTCATCTTGGAAAGCAAACTCTTATTCTACTAGTTCTATAGTAGGATTATCACCTAGATGGTCTGCAAGTGCTTGAGATTTGGCTGCTTTCATTCATACATGTGTGATGTCAAATTCAGATAGACGTACTTGCCACTTTGCACATCAACCCACTAAGACAAGACAATCACACAAATAACATAAAGGATCATGATAGGCCATCAGTTGTATGGAATATGACATAAGGTAATGTCATATTTTACGAGTGTCATGGACCAATGCTAGATAATGCCTTTCAACCGTTGTATATTTTTCCTCAATATCAGTGAATTTCTTTGAGAGGTATTATATTGCATGTTCTTCATTCCCAACCTTTTTTGTCAAGACACCACCCATCATTCCATCTGACACAAACAAGAATAGGCAGAGTGGGTACCCTAGAATAGGCAGTTTATGCACAAGACCTCATAAAGGAACGAGATGCTATGAGAGTAGACAAAAAGCTGACGCAGAAGGGGTATGAGAAAGCGTTAGACAACCTAAAGAAGGAGTGTTAGTTCTTAGATGAAGAATGCTGACAACTAGACGTTGAACACTAGGATATAGACGGTTGGCAGCAAAGAAAATAGGTGAAGAGTCTAACCAGCTCTTACACATCACAAGCTTCCTCAAGCGTCTCAAGCCTAGACAAAGACGATGATGACATGGGAGGTACATGTGTAGGAACAGCTTAAAAGGATGAGAGTGCCAAAGTGAAGACCTCCCTAAGGGCAGAACCACCGACAAAAGAAGCACCACCACAGTCAGAACCTCGTCAGGACACCGAGACAAAGAAAACGAAGGCGTTATCAAAGATGTTCACCTTAAATAGTAGCCCCGAAGAGGATAAGGCTGCCTCTGAAGAACCTCGACAAGTCATCATCACCAGAGATGAAAGCACTATGATAGAAGATCTCACATCATGAGAAATAAGATATCTCAACAAGTTCTTAGATGACATGATTTTGGGATGGATATCTGTAATGACTTTTTCAAAGACCCAGCATAGTAAAAACAAGATGATTCACTTTATGATGGGAAAATGTATGCGACGTTAGTTGCGCTCAACTCTGCAGAATTAGAGCAATCATCAGAAGAGAACCAACTAATAAAAGACTTAACTGACGAGATATCCACAAACAATGAAAGCAAGGCGACAACCCAAACACCGATGGAAACTAGGGTACAACCTCCCACTACAAAAGCACCACCTACAACAAAACAGATAACAGGAGACGATACCTCAAAAGATGAAGAAGGTAGGCTAGCCTCTTTCTTCACTAATGAGTCAGTTAGAAAGCAGAGCACACCAGTTCATGATGTATCATTAGGTGTTGCTCCTCCTCTACCCTGCAAGATGGCGGGCATGGACATGACCACATTGTCAAGAATCACATGTAGAAATATCCATATCTTAGTAGATATACTTGACGAATACCTTTCAGACACTAATATTCTCTATCACAACAATAGAAGGTTGCTTAACATGGATCAGTTTAGAGGGATCTTTATGAAATGAGCACGAGTACATAAGAAGTTGTTCAAAGTACTCTATGCAACTTTGCTTGAAGAATTTCTACATACTGACAAAATGCAAACCGTATTCAACAACACCACGCATCTAGCATGTCTTCCGTTCGATAAAAATGACAAAGATACTGATGTGAAAGAGCTACAATGTGTAGTGAGCAGGGAGGAGACAAAATTTGTAGTCCAACCTATAAGGACTGTAAAGCACTGGGCATTGATTTTCGTCAACCTATACGAGAGACGTAAAATAGTGTTCAATTATGGTGTATCTGAATTAAATAGCACATCCCTGGTCTACAAAAACAAGGAGACAAGAGATATCTTAAAGGTGTCACTACACCTGCAACGGGCTATACAGATGGCAGGCAATAGACACAAAGGAATGTGGAAGAAATTCTCTATCTATAAAAAGGTCCCTCAAGAAAAGGCTAGAATAGGGGACTGCATCATCATAGTTCTCAGAATGATGGAAGAAATCATTAAGAGAGTCCCGTTGGAAGACCTCAACACATAAGATCTACATGGATTATGTGGTGTTTATACAATAGAGGTTATTTATGATCGACACTTCTTCAGTGACCCGGCGATGCCTTCACATGTAGTACCACAATGGCTTCACCAAGAAATACCTCTCCCTGAAAAGAAAACATGGAAGGAGAAACTTAAAACCATGTGGATCGATCATGAACAACATGCTAGAGTGTCTACTTGGAAGGAAGGCTGGACAACCGACACACCTAATAGAGTAGAGAGAAAACTTGAGAGCAAGCCAGAATAACCTCCACTGGTAAAAGACAAGAAAGAACAACCTCTAGCTCACGAGCCCAAAGAAGGGGAGATAGAGGAATAATATATGCCAAAAATCAAATCAAATGGGCCAGAAGGAGATATAGTGTCAACCTTCAAGGATTTCGATAGGTGGAGCTATGAGATCCTATCACTATAATCCATGTAATGGATAATGACATGTTGAAGGAAGATGACACCATGGCAGAGGCAATCTTCGAAAGGGATGGCATCTACATGCTAAAGGACGAACCTCTGAGATACCTTGAAAATAGGAGGGTACCTTTCAGTCAGCACTATGTCGGCATATCAAGCACGGTTGAATGACAACATGTCGAACGTGCATATGGCCTACTTCCTCTTAGTAGATGACATCCTAAAGGATAAAAGGTCGGGCGAAAAAGACCACCTACTACAATGCCAAGTGACATCTCTTCCAGATTACATATTCTTTCCTATTCTACATGATAGTCATTGGACTTTGTTAGTAGTCAGTGTTATAGCCAGGACTGCAATTCTATACAACAACTCTGATGTAGCCTTTGCGCTCAACAAAAGAACAAACATGACCACTACAAAGACACCTACAGAAGAGAAGGCAATCACATGCACCAAGGTAGTTGCGGAGATGCTAAAAAACCATGTAAAAGGGTACAAACATAAAGAAGGCAAATAATTCAAGAAGACACAGTTCTGCCATAGAAGCCCTCAGCAAGTACCTTTGTCAAAAAACTGCAGCTTCTATTGTCTTGACTGGATGATCGCCCTACCAACAATGAATATGAAGGTGGAGGGCATGTAACATGAACAATACCACCCACTACATGGGGTATACGTCAGCATGCTTCTCAATTCAAAGCGGGCCGCCACAAACAACTAACAGCAATAAAGAAAGCTTGTTTATACATCCAACTCCAACTTTGACACCTCGGGTCGAGGGGAATGATAAGTTTGGGTGAGGAGTCATAAACAGGCATTATAGGTACAACCTTATCACCCAGAATTTTCAATTTTCAAAAAATTTCAAAAATTGACTTGTACATATTCTCGTTTCCGCCACAATCAAGTAGGAGGAAGAAATTTTGCAAAAAAATACTTTAAGATATTTTGTTATAAGTTGTAGTTTTTCTTAACCACTTCTTACACTTGTCACTTCCCTTGCTAATTTTTTTAGTGCTATCATTTCTAGAGAGGCACAAATGAGCAACTAACGCACATAATAGTAAAAACAAGAATCATAACAATATAGTTTTATCTCATGCTTACGGCAAAATGTTGTGTGTGGATCAATCCTAAGTCTTTGGAATCCCTGGAAACTGGAGGACTTCACCGAGCCATACTCCTGACCAATCACCCTAATCTTATGGTTCTAGCTAGAAAATCCCCACCTCCCTCGAGAAGGAGACAACTACCCCTTCCGGGTTTAATTATCCCCGCTATGGGATGAAAAGATGCTTGGCCGCTGATGCAAGGGTTTTGAGTCGCTTTTATAGGCTAGTTTTATAATCGTCTTGTGCGTGTATTGGTCATATTTGTGGTTAATATCGCATGATTCATTTCCTTTAGCCTATAATCTCATTATTCATCAAATTTGTCTTATTTCATCTTATTTTGTATAAAAGATCATATCTCTCGTATTTGATTGGTGTTCTTCTCTTTATTTCAGAGAATTTGCATATCTGAGGCCATCGACACCATCGACTTGGCCACAACAACAAGCCGGAGAAAGAGTAGAACCAGTCGATACCATCGACAAGACGGTCAATGGTATCGAGATAGCGTCAGCATGCCAAAGGTCAACAAGTCGATACCATCGACGTGTCTGGTCGATGGTATTGAGCTGCCATCAGAGAGAATGCCAGAAATCAAGGAGCGTCGATACCCTACGGGGGTCGATACCATCGACCCACCGTCGATGGTATCGACACCGTCAGATCAGGAAACAGTCCAAATCAATCTAAATCAAACGACCGTGATATTTTGTCGGCCGTAAGTGATCCTATACCTAGGAAAGACGACCCAAGCTGTACTATCACGTCATTAGCTGCCGTACAAGTCTTGAAAGAGGAGAGGACGAAAGACGGAGACCAGAGCTACGCCCCAGATGTTTCCATAGCTGTAGACAGAGTTTTCTACCGCTGAAAGGCTGCAGAATGCCCATCCCGCACCGAGAATCATCCGGTTCTCCTTCGTTCAGGGGTTACACCATCTCCGTCCACATTTCCCCTATGTTTTCTTCTCTGTTCTTCGTGTTTCTCATTGAGATGAACATGCAAGGCTAATCCCCTTTGTCTTTAGGACCAGGAGTAGCCCAAATAATCGTTGTATGACACTTTTTACATAGTTAACCATAATTTGTCTCTCAAATTCGTGGTATGATATTGTTTTCTCAATTCTATCATTGTGCTTGATCACCATAATGGTAATTTAATACCTTTAATTGCTTTTGATGAAGAATTAACAGTCGAAAAGACACAATAATCACATTAACTTATAAATCCTTTGGAAAAGACGATGTACGGTTAATGGTGGAAACCTAGAGAGATGTTTTTCATGCACCTAATTTAGGGTATAGGTTACTACTGACGTGGAACCGATCTAAATTAAGGTAGTGAATTGTATCATGGAAGCGAACAATTCTATTCACATGCCACTACCCGGAATAGGAGATAGGTTGTGATAATTATGTAGGAATTAGTACAATGAGAATCTGTGATGAAATTGCAATCCTAAAGATTCCATTTTAATTGATTAAACCAACCATTTAATCGATTGTTTTATTTTCTTTTAATTTTTTTTCTTTTTCAAAAAAACTTTCAAACTTTTATAATCGATCTAGCTGATTGCAAGTAGTTAGTAGTAGTCTGCCGAAATTATGTTCCCTGAGTTCGACTCGGGCCTCACAAAGGCCTATATTACATTGACACATGCACTTGCATTTTATGCACGGTTTAATCGTGTCAAGTTTTTGGCGTCGTTACTGGGGAACAACAATTTTTGGCACTATGAGTGCTGCGAGCGGCCACACTAGGCCACTTTTTCATATAATTCTTAAAATTTTAAATTTAATTTCACATCTTTTACTTACTTATTTCTTTTTAGCACTGTACTAAAATCATTTCCATCTTTTCAAGTGCTAGTTGATGGTAAAGACGCGTAGCATAGACTGCACAGAATTACAAGAAATTCCTCCATTGGGTGAAGAAGTCGAGTTGACAAATCCACCAACCTAGGAAATTGAACAAGAATAGGAAGCAATGACTGAGGAACAGACGATATGGGAGAAGATCAAGGCTATGTCTTCATCTGCGTCAAAAGGGCCAATCAAAAGGCAGGAAATCAACATTCCTACATACAAGATTGATCCCGCACTAATTAATCTGGTCAAGTCCAATGCATTTCATGGACTGAAGAATGAAGATCCAGTGGCCCACATCAGCCAATTTGTGGAAAACTGTGATATGATAAAGATTGACAAGTTTTCGCAAGAGGCACTTTACTTGAAGCCTTTTCCCATGTCTCTAGTGGGAAATGCACGAGAATGGCTGCACAACCTTGATGACGAGTATGTCGAGTCTTGGGACCAGATGATAGAGGTCTTCTTCGAGAGATTCTTCCCGCCAGAGAAGACGAATGACCTCGTGGGAAAGATACACAATTTTAGTCAAAAGGTCGGAGAGACTTATTCAGAGACTTGGGAGCGCTTCCAGATAATGCTGAGGAAGTGGCCACATCATGGGCTAGACAAGGAAAAATAAGTAAAAAAATTCTACTTTGCTCTCAATGAGTATGACAGAAGCAACTTGGATTCAACAAGCTCGAGTTTCTTCTTGAACAACACAGGTACAAGGTGTTGGGAGATATTGAAGAACATGGACAAGAAATAGTCCTGGGGTGATAGAGATGTGCCAGAACAAGTTAGAGATGCAGGGGAATCAAAGGCAGTTAAAGAGCTAAATGAGAAGATGGACCCGATAGCAAAAAGATTGCTAGCAAAGGAGGATGAAGGATCTGATGATGAGGCACATGTTAAATTTATGCGCCAACAAGGGAACAAAAATAATGATTATTCTTGGAGGAAGCACAAAAAGTTCTCATGGAAGGATCCAAATAATTTTCTGCAGGATCTCGATGCCAAGCCACAACCCACTGCGGAGGAAAAGAGCAATGAGTTCATCAATCAGGTGATAAAGTAAAATCAGGTGTTAATGAGCACATTTGTCCAACAAATTAAATCACAAGGAGAGTTCATGAATTAATTTGGCCAAACTCTCCAAAGTCATGGGGTACATATGAGGACTATTGAGACATCTATAGCACAGATGGCAGCTGAAATAGCTAGTCTAAAGAAGCCTACAATGTAAGGTTTTCCAGGAAATACAAATGTTCCAGGGGGAACCATCAAGCCAAGGCGATTTTGTTGAGGAGTAGAAAGAAAATTTTAAACTCCAAGGCCGATGATCCAAGCACAACACATGTAGAAGCAACCAGTGAGGCCGTAGAGGATGTCCTAGTTCCATAGACAGTGGAGGATGATGCAGAGAATGCTACAGATGAGCCCATTATAGAGGAAGAAACTGAGAAGAGGACACCCTATGTGCCACCACATCAGAGAGCACAAACCGTCCCAGTTCCTTATCCCAATAGTCTGAAATCAAAGAAAGTGGATGCATAGTTCAAAAAGTTCCTAGATAGCTTTAGGAAACTTTCAGTTAACATCCCCTTGATAGAAGCCATTGAGCAGATACCCTCCTATGGTAAGTTCTTGAAAGATATAATTACCAAGAAGAGGAAGATTCCTGACACAGCGGTGGTAGTCCATAAGGAGCAAGTTAGCGCCTTCATTCTAGGTAAATTGCCACCAAAGCGAAAAGATCTGGGTTGCTTCAATATTTCATGCTATATAGGAAAAGTGAAATTTGGCGAAGCACTGTGTGATTCTGGGGCAAGTATAAACTTGATGCCCCTCTCAACATTCAAAAAGCTTGGTCTCAAAGAATCTAGATAAAGCAACATGATGATTCAACTTGCGGACAACTCTGTGGTAGGCTATATGGGATATGCGAGGATGTCCTCGTCAAAGTTGATAAATTTGTATTTCTAGCTGATTTTGTCATCATGGAGATGCAAGATGAGCAAGGGAATGAGATGATCCTAGGAAGACCCTTCCAAGCCACTACTGATATGATACTAGAGATGGGTAGAGGCCGGTTGACAATGGGTATATCTGATGACAGATTCGAGATACTCATGTCACCGAATTCAAAGCAGTTACAAGCGAATGAGCAATGTCACAAAGTGAAGCACTTTGATCATAATGTCTCGCTTTGTTTAGGGAAGCCTTTTCTTGATATGGCTCACGTAATGACAAAGGTAGATAAGGGAACACTTGTTGTGGACATCATGGAATAAATAAAGGTGATTTCTCTTGTTAAAGCTGTGGGTTATCCCAATGATGACGAAGAGGAAGTCTCACCGTCTAATGAGGATGATGCTATAACAGTCTCCATGCTTGACTCATACCCGCAATTACCTCTTGAAGCATGCCTATTCAATATCATGGATGATTGGATGAGAAGCACATCATTACACGAATGCGGAAAGATGCTTCAAGTGCTTCCTTACTACTATGCCAATCACTATGAAGATCTAGGACCGCTATCACCACTACTTCATTATTATTTGGTCAGCCCACCAGATTTAGAGCTTAAACCGCTGCCCCTCACTTGAAGTACATCTTCTTAGCGGATAATGAAAAGCTACAGTAATAATTTCGACATATCTAAGTGTCGATGAAGAAGAGCAGTTGATGATTGTGTTGAAGAACCACCTTGGTGCATTCGGGTGGTCGATTTCTGACATTAAGAGGATTTCCCCTACCCTTTGCCAATACAAGATCCAGCTCATTGAAGGAGCCAAGGCAGTGATTCAGCCGCAACGTTGACTCAACCCTAGCATGATGGAGGTCGTCAAGAAGGAGGTGATCAAGCTTCTTTCTGTGGACATCATTTATGCTATTTCAGACTCGACATGGGTGAGTCCAACACAGATAGTCCCTAAAAAGGGGGGAATCACGGTAACACAGAATTTTTTAAATGAGCATGTCACCACCTGATTGGTAACCGGGTGGCGTGTTTGCATTGATTACCGTCACCTCAATTCTGCCACTTTGAAAGATCATTTTCCTCTACCATTTATTGATCAGATCTTAGAACGACTGGCTGGACGCTCTCATTTTTACCTTTTAGACGGTTATTCTGGCTACAATCAGATTTCCATAGACCCTAAGGATCAAGAGAAGTCTACCTTCACTTGCCCTTATGGGACTTTTGCATATCGCCGTATGCCGTTCGATTTGTGCAATGCACCAACCACTTTTCAACACTGCATGTTAGATATTTTTTCAGATATGGTGGAGTGTTGTCTTGAGGTTTTTATGGACAATTTTTTCATGTACAATGCATCTTTTGATGAGTGTTTGTATAATTTGGATAAAGTTTTGCAGAGATGTGAGGACACACATTTAGTCCTCAATTGGGAGAAATGGCATATGACGGTTAGCGAAGGTATCGTGCTTGGACATAAGGTATCTATTAAGGGACTGGAGGTAGATCCAGTAAAGATTGAGGTTATTTCCAAACTACCTCTACCGAACACGGTGAAAGGGTTTAGGAGTTTCCTTGGTCATGTAGGGTTTTATCACCGATTTATCAAGGATTTTTCTAAAATCGCTAAACCATTGCCTGAATTGCTTGAAAAGGATTCTGTTTTTTATTTCAATGATAAATGTATGCATGCCTTTGAGGTGCTTAAGCAAAAGTTGATTTTAGCACCGATTGTTCAAATGCTGGATTGGACTAAGCCCTTTGAGCTTATGTGTGATGCATCAGATTTTGCTGTGGGGGCCGTTCTTGGGCAGCATTTTGAGAACAAACCCACAATGATTTTTTATGCGTCTAAAACTTTGAATGATGCCCAACTCAATTACACCATAACAGAGAAAGAATTGCTTGCTGTGGTTTTTGCATTCGAAAAATTTAGGCAATATTTGGTAGGGTCTAAAGTTGTGGTTTGGACAGACCATGCTGCCATAAAATACTTAATGGAAAAGAAAGATGCTCAACCTAGACTCATTAGGTGGATCTTACTTTTGCAAGAATTTGACATTGAAATTAAGGATAAGGTAGGTGTTGAGAATGTGGTTGCGGACCACTTGTCTCGATTAAAGAGGGTAGATGAGAAAGATACTAACATACCCATTACTGAGACTTTTCTGGATGAGAAAATCCTTTCAATGCAATCTAAGGATCTGTGGTTCTCATATATTATAAATTATCTCGCATGTAAGGAAATCCCAGATGATTGAACTTATCAAGAGAAAAAGAGTTTTTTCCATTCTTTGAGATATTATTTCTGGGATGACCCTATTTTGTTGAGACAGTGCAGAGATGGCATTTTGCGCAGGTGTGTACCCGAATGTGAATATGAAAGTGTGCTTAGTCACTATCATGCATTACTCACTGGTGGTCATCAGGAGAGAACAAGGACAACGGATAAGGTGTTGGAAAGTGGCCTTTATTAGCCTACGCTCTTAAGAGACACCTATGACTATGTGAGGATGTGTGATTCATGTCAAAGGGCAGGTAACATCTCAAAGTGGCAAGAGATGCCCCTCAATATATTTCAAGAGGTTGGGGTGTTTGATTTGTGGGGTATTAATTTCATGGGACCTTTTGTGTCCTCTAATTCCAATTTATACATCTTGCTTGCTGTTAATTATGTATCGAAGTGGGTAGAGGCAATACCCACAAGGACTAATGATGCTACAATCATGTACAGGTTCATGAAGGAGCATATTTTTTGTAGGTTTGGTGTGCCATAGATGATTATTAGTGACGGAGGCACCCACTTCACGAACATGAAATTCACTACATTATTGAGTAAATATGGGGTTATACATAATGTAGGTACCCCATATCACCCGCAGACGCAAGGCCAGGTGGAGGTGTCAAATAGAGAGATTAAGAAGATATTGGAGCACATGGTGGCCTCTTCTAGGAAGAATTAGAGTGCACTACTACCGGATGCACTATGGGCATATAGGACCGCATTTAAGACACCTATAGGCACTGTGCCTTTTAGGTTGGCTTACGGACGAGCTTGTCATTTGCCAGTAGAATTAGAGCATAAGGTGCACTAGGCGCTAAGGAAGTTGAACTTGAGTATAGATGAGGCAGGGAAGAAGCGAATGTTAGAGATCAATGAGTTGGATGAGCTAAGGATGAATGCATATGAGAACTCAAGGATCTACAAAGAGTGGACAACGCAAATACATGATCACCACATTCACATGCGAGTGTTCAAGAAGGGTGAGAGTGTGATGTTATTCAATTCAAGGTTAAAGTTGCATCCCGAGAAATTGAGATCTCGATGGATTGGACCGTTTGTGATAGAGGAGGTGCGACCCCATGGTTCTATCATAGTTAAATATGGTGATAGAGCATTCTTAGTGAATGGTCAAAGGTTGAAGCATTATTATGGGGAAGATTACAACAGGAAAGTGTATGAGGTTAAACTAATGGTACTAAAAGAGGAATGAAAGGCAGAATTGCATCTAGCCTAAGACGTTAAAGTAGGGCGCTTTTTGAGAGGCAACCCAACCTTGGTAGTGTACATGTTTGTTTCTTTAATTTTTGTTCACATTCCTAGGTAATTTTTCACTGTTGTAGCTTTTAGTCTTTAAAAATGATACCCTGATTAGTTTTCTAAGTGTGCAGAACTGTGTGGAAGTCGATACCATCGACCCTTGTGTTGATGGGAGTGACGAGGGTGATGAGTGGTAGCTACAGAAAATTTTCTCCGTCGATACTATCGACGACCTCTTCGATAGTATCGACCACCCAACAAGTTGATCGACTCAAATTCTGGAGCAAGTCGATAGCATCAACCCCAAGGTCGATGCTTGCAAGATATCTAGAGATTTTCAGACGATTTCTTCTCAGAGAAGTCGATGCCATCGACCATTGAGTCGATGGTATCGACCCAGCTTCATGGGAATTCAGCACCAAGGCCTCGTGAGGACAAAGGATGCATACAAAAGTCGATGCCATCGACGACGATCCATGAGTCACCATCAACAAAGCATGTCAAATCGAAGAGGTCGATCTATGGGATGGGTCGATACCATTGACCCTCATCGATAGTATAGACGCGTCACTGATCTGAGCCCCGACATCCAACAATCGACGACCATCAATACCAGCAAAGACACAGATCGTACTGCATATGTTGATACCATCGACGGGGTACCAGGGGCGCCGACCTCAGTTATAAAAGGAGGGATTGTAGTTCATTTCTCTTCACACCTTCAGATCATTCTTCCTCCACTTCAACCTTGAGCATTGGCGAGCAACCAGAGGCATGCAACGAGCATCTAGTGAGTGAGAAATCTTCCCTGAGTCCATCATCGACTGCGGAGATCATCTTCTCTGACATTCACAGAGCTCTTTTTCTCTATCTTTCCTCTGTTCATCATGGTGAGGAACACAACTTAATCTTCCTCTCAGCCACTACCACCACAACCCTCTTGATATGTTCAAATCATATCATCTTTTTGATCATGTTTGGTTGCATATCCATGTTGTTTTGACTCAATTATCACTCTCATTCATGCTAGATTCTATATTTTTAGCTATTCTTACTTGTCTCATGGTTTGGATTGTAGGTACTATATTTTGCAATGAAATGATGAGGAATATATCATATTATCTCTTATTTGATCACTCCTCAAGTATCTACATGTTTTGGGGTTAGAAACTACGCAAATACCACTTTTTACGGTATGTAATTCGGACCTACACGCTGAAAGTTATGAGCAGAATACACAACAGCCCAGAACAGCCAAGTGCGCGTCGTGCACCAACAGTGCATGCCGTGCACCAAAACTGCACGCAGTGCACCTGGGAGAGTTGAGCAGACTTAAAGTTCTAGAAAGTTGCACGGCTTGCACGCAATTGCACGACATGCACTTGGGAGCTGAAATTTCTGGGAAGTTGCACGACGTGTATTTCTTCAGTCACGTCATGCACCTGGGAGCTAAAGGTTTCTGGAAAGTTGCACGGCGTGCATTTCTTCATCACACACCATGCACAGTGTATTCTGGAGCAAACTGAAAGTTTCTGGAAAGTTGCACGCCGTGCACTTTGGGTGCATGGTGTGCACCTGGCGGTTTCAACATTTTGAAAAATACGAGTTTTTGTTTAAAATGAAGTGGGAACTTAATGGGTGGTTATGCTCGGTCATTTGTGTCAGTTCCCTTGTCCCAGAGCAAGCCTAGAGCATAGGAGGGTGATTTGGAGGAGAAAAGAGGTGGTTCCTTGCCAAAGAACCTCCATTCTTCTTCTCTTCTTCTCCAAGCTTCTTCTCCAAGGTGTAATAGAGCTTCTTCACTCCACCAATCTTCTTGGGAGAGAGGTTTGCCCGGTTTGGAGTAGCTGTAGAAGTGGCATTTCGTCCTCAAGTCATAATTCTACCTTTCTTTGGTTACACCTTGGGATTGCTTAGCTTTTCCTTTTCTAAACCATGCTAAACTCTGAAATTTGTGCACATTTTCTACTGTACACTATCATGGACGAGTAGACTCTTTTTCTTGGGCATGGGAGAGTAACTCCCATGTCATAGCTTGTATGAACATATGAATTTCGTACTAAATGTTAGTTTCTTGCATGTTCCAAGAGTTGTTTCAGATCTAAAATGCTTATTTGTGTGATTGGCCATCATACTTGCATGTTTTATGCTTTTTTTCATAATGTGAGAAGATGTGTTTGAGAGTATGGAGTTACTCTTTTGGCAACTTGTCCTTGACCGCGAGAGTGGCGGGGATTATGTTGAGGAGCAAGGTTTGTGATTTGAAATTAAATACATACACGAGAGTGATGTATGGAGTTAAAATCGTCATCACTTCACCGGGAGGTGAGTGATGACTAGAAACCTCCTTCGCAAGTTAATTAACATGTTTAAATTTGTATTTTAATATAAGCTATGATGTGATAGTGAAATCCCAAGTCTAAGATCCTTCCAAATCTGAATCTTAACCTTTCTTAAGTGATAATTTACTGTTTTGTTTTAGATCTATAATTTAGTTATTCTAATCCAATCATCTTGTGTACAACGATCTGGATTATTGAAAATCATAACTCTTGTGCCTAACTAACCAACACTCCTTGTGTTCGACCTCGACTACAACTACTCTCGTATACTTGCGAGATTTAGCTAGTTGAGTAAAAGATCATTCGTATGATTGAAACTCGTTAGTGTAAACAACCAACAAGTTTTTGGCACCGTTGCCGGGGAGCATCGGTATTCCTGTTAGAGTAAGAGTTGTTGATAAGTAAATGAGACTAGATCACAACCTTCATATCCACCATCATATCCATAAATCATAATTCATCATGATCATCATAATTTGTTGTATCTTCCATGTTTGTTTTTGTATCTCACTCACCTTGTGTATTTGCAGGAGCATATGGGGTGTTCATAAAAAGATCCTTGAACCGTGTATATCTCTACATTTAGAAAATGAACACACTATTTGCAGCCCTCATGGAGAAAGAAGGAGTGAAACCCAAACATGTATGGAGGAATCTGATAACACCAAATTTTGTGACTTTTTGCCCTTTATTCTGTTATCAAAACTACCCTTTTCTGCTATTTTCCTTTATTTTATTAGCATTTTCGCAATAATTGGCCAAGCAATGCTCTTATTCCAATTTTCCCTATCTTCTACAGAGTTTTCCTTGTTTTTGTGCAATAAGGCCGATTCCGGTCCACAATAAGTCTAAGCCCGTCTCGACCTTCCTGACGCCCGATACAACCCAGCCCGACAGGGGCTGGGCGACACGAGAATGATCGGCGGAGAAGGGCGCTATGCAAGAAGGACGTGTCAGCCGACATACCATCTACCCGACAGGGAGCCAAAGCCGCATCGACAACCAAACTCGTCGGGCGACACGACCACCCACCGGCAGGCGTGCCGCCAGCCACGTGACCGATAGCCAACGCCTCGCGCCGAGACATACCTGTATCGGCCGTCCACATCCATCGACCGGCGTATAAGGGAGCTACGTGGCGTTTCCAGCACCATAACTCCCTCAACCGCCGCATATAAATAGCAGCTACAGGAAGGCGAAAAGGGTCGTCGTCGTCGTCGTCGTCGGATAGGGTCGGAAAGGTTGGTCAGGGGTCGGACGAGTCGGAGAGTCGGAAGAGAATTCGAACAAGACAGTTCGAGAGCCACCTTCGAAGGAAGCTGTGAGAGTAAGAGTATCGCACCCCAGTGCTTGCGCCGGGCGACACTAGGTGAGCTTTCCCTCATCCCGAGAGGGAAGGGATGGTTCACTTAGTGTTGCCCAGGGCGACACTGCGGGCCGGTATCGGCCAGCGAAGATGAGCGACACGAGTGCCCGACAGTAGACTCGTAGCTCTTTGCCCGACACGATATCGAACCCGATACGCTCCGCCCGTCATGCGTGCCGCCCGAGAGGGTGCGCCACCCGACATGAGCGTATCGGCCAGGGCCCTAGAGTGATACAGTCAGTCGTCAGTCGACGCTGCCCGAGAGGGGGTGCTGCCCGACACTGCCGTATCGGGCTCGGCTCCTGACCGGTATCAGGCATGAGAGCTACAGTAGTCTGTCGTTCTTCTACATCAAGAAGGCGACATCTATCTTTAATTATGTTATTTAAATTCTTAGCTTATGCATTGTATTAAGACCCTTATTGCTTATGGAAATAGAAATGCTTAATTGCTATTTGTTTAATGCTTAGTGCCTTATGATTGGGTAACTGCTGTGTTGGATATCTGAACTCTAGCTTACATGTTTTGGATCGCGTTTCGCTTAGCTACCGAATTATCTTTCCCGTTGCAACTACTTTGAGAGTTGGGTTGTGGCTCTAGTGTTCGGTCTGGTTCTGGAGTACGAGAGTGCCCGGAACGGAGTTGTTTTAGTATCATTCCACTCTAACTTGAGCCCAGCAACCTCGAGAGGGGTGTTGAAGCTTGGTTAGAGGCACCCGCTCTGAGAGGAGGGGTGCAGGGTGTTACTGCTACCGCTTGTCTTACTGAAGTCTTATCCCTTGCATTACGCCTTAAACTGCAGTTTATCTTTCTATTTTTTGTTGCATGAAAATTCCTAAAAACTGCTAAATGACAAAATCTTAATCTTTCTTGTAACTCCAGTTGGAGATAGTTTTCTTTGATTTAATCGTGACATCTTGTTGTTCCCCTTAGGGGAACTTTAATATCTCTTTATACCCACCGGAGTGTAGAGTGTCGATTCAGAGTCGTCAACACAATCCACCTTGTCCCTGTGTTCGACCCCGTATGACTACTTCAACCCCGTAAACAAAGTTTTGGGGGCCTAGAAGGATTCGGGTTATAAATGCGAAGGCTCGACTACCTCAAATACGCCTCCAATTTTAGGACGCGCGATTTAGGCCGGTCAACTTTCTGGCACCGTTGCCGGGGACAAGGCAAATGGCACTGTTGACGAATCCGAATCCACTAACTACACTCCCGTGCCTCAAGCTTAGAAATAGGCTTGACAACACTTCTTTTTCTTTTTCTTTTACTTTAAGCATTATTCTTTACCCCAATTATAATTTTCTAAACATGATTTTTATGCGGTTTTCAGGTACTCTGATCTACTGAACACCGAGACTGTCAACCATGCCTCCTCACGTAGAGCCACCTTCTGGAAACGAAAGCCCAGGAGGGAGGCCAGCTTCGCCTCCACCGGAAGACAACGACCGGTATAGTGATCATGAGCGGAAAGAAGATCTAGAATCACCAGGGCATGAGGAAGAGCATCATCAACATAGATGTCGTCGGAGACACAGGAGGAATCATGATAATCGGGAGCGACGCCGAGACGCCAGCAACAGTGACGACTCAGAGGAAGAAGAGAAAACTCTGAGAGAATTGGCTTCTACAAAGGCCAATAGATCGAGGTGCCCCGTTATCATCCCAAGGTTCAATGCGACAAACTTTGAGCTCAAGCCATCTGTGATCTCCATGATTCAAAATAAAAGCTTCAGGGGGAGTTCTAAGAGTGACAACCCTTACCATCACCTTGATGCTTTCAAAAATATCTGCGACACCATAAAGATGCGAGGGGTTCCCCAAGAGGTCATTTACTGCAAGGGTTTCATCTTCTCTTTGGAGGATAAGGCTCTATCATGGTACCTTGGGCTACCCCACCAAGCGCTGAATGGATGGGGAGAACTGGCTGACGCATTTGTAAACAAGTTTTACCCCACTGAGAAGATGATGAGGAACAAGTTAAAAATCACGTCTTTCACGCAAAAGCCAAATGAAAACCTCCACGACGCCTGGGAACGATATCTGGAATATCAGAGGGACTGCCCTCACCACAATTTCAAGAAGGGTTTCCTGGTCTCCACCTTCTACAATGGGCTAACTCTCGATGAAAGGGTATCGCTGAATGCGGCAGCAGGAAGTGACTTCTTAGGGAAAAAGCCAAGCAAGTCCGAAAAGATCATCAGGAACATGGATGAGTTGAAGGCCGATGTTGACTATGATAGATCCGATAGAGGGCAGGCAAAGAAGGCAGGGGAAGGAACCTCTCTTGAGTCCAAGGCCCTAAAAAACATTACTTCTCAGATTCAAAGGATAGCAACAGATGTGAAGCAACTGAAGGATCATGGCGGAAAGGGGAAGAAGCAAGTTGAGAAAGTCATGAAATGTGTTACCTGCGGTGAAGGAGGACATGGGGTAGACAACTGCGTCTACACCAAACTCGGCACCGACAGCGACTCCGACTCGGAAGAAGAAAGGACCGAGAATGTATCCTACATGAGCTTCAAGAGACTAGACCACCCTGGATTTAATTATGGCAACAAAGACGCGGCCGAGAACTCGCATCAGCTAAACACCTCGACCAGGCCCGTGCAACCTTTTGAAAAGAGGGGAGGATCAGGCCAATACACCAAGAACAGCCAGTTCTAGCCAGCAAAAGGTAATTTCCAAGCACCAGGAAAGTACCAAGGCCCGCCCCGTGAACAGGAGAAAGGGGTGAACCAATCCGAAGTGATCGGCCAGTTGTTCGATTTTGTCAAGAAACAGGACACCGTTAATCACCAGTTAGCGCAAAGTGCACTGTCCAATTTGGGAGTTTTGAACTCATTGCAGGTCCAGTTGGCAGATATGCAGACACATCAGCGCCAAATCGACCAGCAGCTAGTGCAGCTCACCGAGATTATGAAGAATCCTGTAGGGAAGATCCCGTCTAACACCGAACCAGCTAAAAGATAGATCAAGACGAAGAAGCTGAAGGACGTCTAGATGTAGACAGAAAATGCAGCGCTCCTCGGGAGGCAGCCCGCGCTTTTATTTTCCTAGAATAGGATGTTATTTACTTTCTTGCAAGGCAGACATTACAAACATTATGGACTGTAATAAGGCCCGAGTCAGTGCATGCGCACATGTGCTGACTCTTTTTGTTTTAAGGGCCACCGCTTTAGTTTTATTTGCCAGGATGGGTAATACCATCTGAGGCCGGGTTTAGCCTTAGGCCAATGATGTTTTACCCGCCTGTCGCCTCTTTCTTTAAGTGGGTTTTACCTCGGAGTTTTGTCCCGAAAAATATTTTTTCCCAGACCGAATCGGGCGGCACACCAACCGACATACAGATTGTGCCCGTCCCGGGAGGGAATGGTTTTACCGCGACATCCGTCCGCTATATATAAGGCAAAAACTTTACCGTGTCGCGCTCCCGGACTTTACCTTTTTCAGCTACCGTATCGCGCAGTACTTTTCTTGCTCCCTGCTCCCGTGTCGCGCAGAGACCTCTCCCGATCCCGTGACGCACAACACCTTAAGGAAAACAAAGGTATCGCGCGACAGCCCTATCGCCCTAGCATACCCGATACGGACCTTTATCGCGTACGATGTATCGAGCGAGGATTTTACGTTGATTTTCTTATCGCCCGATACTGTTATCGCGCGACACGCTTCTCTTGCGCCTGCCCGATACAGCTGTGTCGGGCAGCGACCGTATCGCCCGTTTATTCTTGTATCGGGCGGCGCCCTTTCAAAACCCTGCCGGGCGCTCAGTTTCTCTTGACCGTATCGTCCGACACAGTTGTATCGGGCAAGCTTTACCTGATCTTGTCTCAAGGCCCGATACAGTCGTGTCGGGGGGGTCTTTCCCCTTATTAATTTTCCTGTTGATAACAAAACAACATTTGTTTGATTGATGATAGGGATGGCACATACAAAGATAACTGTTAGGCTCGTTGACGAGCAAGGCAGGAGGGTTGTCACCGAGCCAGAGGCAGAGGTGGCAACGGTCGGGCAGAAGCGCTCGAACCCTGAAGCAGCTGGACCCTCAACATCTGGAAAGAGGGTGAGGACAGAAGAAACGGCCACTCCAGCTGCAGCACCTGCTCCAACAGCAGAACCCCTGGATCACACGCCGGGACGGTTCGTGCCAAGAGATGAGGAGCACGGCCGTAGATATGCTGAACTAGGAGCCAAACTCTACAGGCCGAGCAGGTTCGACCACCAGTCGTCCTTCATGCAGTTGGGAATTTTCGGGAGACTGGAGGACGTACTTGCTGTAGCAGGTCTGAGGCAAATCTGCTTCAGCCTATCCACCTCCTACACCGAGCTCACAAAGGAGTTCATGGCGTCCCTTCACCGAGTAAAGAATACACCTGCTGAAGCCAGAAAGTATGGCGGAGCAGACAGACTCCAGGGGCGGCTATACAATGCAGAGCACGTTATTTCGGAGAAGCTGCTCAACCAGATTTTCTCCTCCAGTGAAGAGGAGAGAGGGAGACTAGATAACGGTGCAAGGATCACCGAAGGAGACGGGTTCGACCCCGTAGATATCTGGAAAAAGCTAACCGGGGAGTCATCTTTCAAACCCGGGAGCAAGGTGGCGGCAGTGCACTCATGCTTCTGGAGGATAATGCACAAGCTGGTGGCGTGCCTCCTCTTCAGCAAGAACAAGTCCAGCAACATTTACTCCGAGGAACTCCACGTCATGTGGCACATGATGGAGGGCCGGACTATCAACCTGGGGCGCTTCTTGCTGAACAGGCTGCACCCAATAAAGGATGCCACCAAGGAATATTGCATGGGTGGCATCGTGAACCTAATCGCGGTAGGGTTGGGATACCCGCGCGAGCCGCGCAGCCTCTCAAGGATAAGAGGGGACGAGTTGATCGACCTCAAGTACCTCATGAGGTCGGGCATAATAAAGAAGGAGGGGTAGAGTTACTTCTACAAGTTCGCAAGGACGAAGATCCTTCTCCCGCTTCCTCGTTGCGCCGCCTACGACGCAGAAAAGCTAGTCTTCACCACAGCCGAGATCGAGGCTGTGGCAGCAGGCGCAAGCTGCGCTCCACCCCCAAGAAGCCAAGAGCGGGGAATCACCAGGGGGCCCATCCCGCTGGGTACTCGGCAGGACGTATCTTCAACAGCTCCTGCCGAGCGGCTCACTGCCTCGGAGCCACCAACGACAGCCACCACAACAAGGCCAGTGGTGGCAAGAGAAGAACCGGCGATTGTGGTGGTCGCCGAGACAAGTAATGGAACTGCAGCGAGAGAGACGGCTGCAGTCCCCATAGTTTCTGCTGCGCCCTTAGGGGCAATTGATGAAGTACAACCGGATGTCAGCGATGAGATATTCGCTGACATCCTACAAATGGAGCTCGAACGAGCACATGTGACGCCAACACCGCCACCAAAGTCACCTGTTGCAGTTGTTGAGGAGATCGTCGACAACGTCGATATGGGGCAGCATCCGTCCCCCACGACACGGTCTCCTCCGATACAACAAGAGGGCGTGGCAGCACCGACACCCCGCTCAGAAGCATCAGCCGCGCGGATGATAGAAGTAGGTTCTGCCTCGTCAGGCAGACCATCACGCGGGAGGAGCATTTTGAGGTCGAGGGGAGACAAGCGGAAAACCCTCCTTCGCTCGGAATGATGCTAGGACAAGAAATCGATTTCTTGTGGGAGGTAACAGAAAACCATTCTACTACATTTCTTTCCCTAACCCGCAAGTTGTCGTTTTTCGAACAAAGGCTAGATAGCCAGGAACGAGAGCTGCTGGCTTTGGCCAGCCTACCTGGCCGGCTAGAGGCAGTGAATGCCACGCTACAACAAGTTCTGTAGTGCCTTAACGAGATCGAGGGGAGGCTGAACAGGGAGGACGACCATCCACGCCCAAGGCAGCTGAGAAGATCGCCGTCGCCTCCTGGTCCGGGCTCTCAATCCTCGTCGTCAAGAGCGTCATCAGGATCATCATCATCCACCTCCTCCTCTGGCAGATCTTCATCGGAAACCGGAGGAAATTCATCACAAGGGTAAGGCTATGAAACTCCAGCAAGACAAGGAAGCCCTTTTGACCTGAATGAGGCCGCTCCCTCAGCCCCCTTTGACGAAGCTGAGGATAACGACGAAGATATCAGCGTCGGGGAGGGCTCTTCTGATGAATCCGAGGGAGAAGGGGGGGACATCTGCACTGCAAACGAAAGACACCTCCCCAGAGGAAGGAGTTCGAGGGCTGATCTTACCGATTTCTCCGCATCGACAGAGATACCTTCCTTCGAAATGACTGACTTTGACAGAAGGGTCATAGGATATCTAACGATCAGAGACCAGAAACTACTCAACATGGTCCTGAGATCGCAAGCCGATGAGGAAGAGGTACTCTGGAGCGACAATTATTTTTCGGTGAAGCGGGGAACTCTGAGAAACATCTTCCGTGCCAAGGCCGTCATAGGGAAGAATTTGTTCAGAGTACTACAAGGGGCCATTATAGAAAACGCCGACAAGAAGAAAGGCCAACATACAGTTTACGCTGCCACCCCGGCCCTAGCAAGAAGACTAATGATGGGGTTGTACAATTCTACGCAGGTAGAAAGTATGTTGGATTACATTGAAGTGCACAATCCGAAACTGGTGCTGGCCCCTTACAAACACAGAAACAACTGGTTCCTGTGCATTGCCGACCTCCGAAATCATGATGTCCAACTGCATTTTTGCTGCAGCAAAGAGGTCCCGCACACAGGAAGTACGTTCCTACACCCAAAGGACGTAAAGCTAAGACTGCTGCCGCTACGTCTCCACCGGGTCATCAAGTACGGAGTCCAGCGCCACAACGGCGTCTGGAATTTCTACTCACTAAGGGACTTCCCAGTCCAAGAAGAGGAGGGAAGTGGAAATAGCGCATTCATAGTCCTCAGAGCCATGGAGATGATACATATCTTCGGACACTTCAAGCAACTCCAGAATAATAACTTCTACAGTCTCAGAAGCAAATATGCATTGCTGCTGATAAAGGACAAGCGCTACTTCCGAGACGCGGGGATACCAGAAGAGTTGCTGGATAGTGAACAAGAAGAAGAGTCATCTCAACACAGCAGCCCTCCTGAAAAAGAAGCAGAAGCAGAGACGAACGTCTGTGGGGCAGGCAAACAGATAAACATCTTGCGACAAGTTTTCAGACACGACGAACATGCCTCGCCCCAGAACCTGGAGGAGTCGATCCACAACTTCGACCGTTTCTCATGCGCTACCCTCACGCAGGAACAGGTCAATGAAATCCACATGAAGTTGGCTGACTCCAACCCTGCAGACGTAGCCTACTCGGCAGGCGATGTCATAGTCCCGATTGACGACTTAAGGGACATGGTAAAAGAGGGAGGATGTCTGGCGTTATCTGTGGCGGTCGCCTACATCCAGATACTACGAAACAAGTCTGAACACGCATGCATAGCAGATCCAATGCTGTTCAACGACATTTTCCTAGCCGATGAGCAAGGGGCGAAGGAAGCTTTCCTAGCAGAGTTGGAATGCAGAGTCCCAGATACCATTCTCCTTCCCATCCTGCACAACAACCACTGGACGCTCTTAACGGTGTACACCCAACAACGAGCAGGGATTTTCTACAATAGCTCGGACAGCAATAAAGACCATCCAGTGCCTTGTACATCGACAACGCTGACATCTCTCGAACGATTAGTACGAAAGTACTATATCGATATAGCAGCGCTGATACAACCATTCCTGGGAATGCAAGCAAGAAGCTGGCATGAACTCCAGTTCTGCCACCGCAGCCCGCAGCAAATTCAACTATCCAACGACTGCGACATCTTCGTCCTGGAATGGATGGCAAACGAGGCATCGCCTGATCAGCTCCTCCACATTGACTATCACAGCAAAAGAGGAGAATATGTGTGGGAGCTCTTATCTAGCCCAGGCGCGCTGATCATCTAACCCTCACTGATTAACATTTCCTTACCTCATCTACTTCACAACTCTGGGACAGAGTGTGGAGTAAGTTTGGGGGGGTACCATGTACCAGTGAGGGAGGTACAAAACTTTTCTCCTTTGATCCCCCTCGTCCTATCCAATTCAATTAGTGTACATATAATTTTTTTTAGTGTACATATAGCATATAACTTTTTTTAGTGTACATATAACTTCTTACACAACCTTTTTCCTTCTTGCTAAAAGTCTTGAAAACTTTGAAAATTTTTGCTTATAATTCCCTATACCTATGCATATGTACAAAGTTGCTATAATAATAAAAACCTGTTGTAACTTCTTGCAAAGTTTACTTTCTGTATATTTAACGAGTTACAAGTTCTGTCATATCTTTCTGATAATGCTGTTTCAAACAAACAAAAGATTGTGCCTTGCCATCCAAAAATTTTCGAAAAATAATAATCTCGCAAACAGCTAAGAGATGAGTATGGAGAAGGAAAAAGCTGCCCAAACAACAGATATCTCTTTTGTTTTCCCTTACCCTGCAAAAATCCCAAAAAGAGAAAGAAGCCTTATGAGCGTGAATAAAAGTATGAGAGTTGTGCCCAATAAAAGAAAAGAATATATATATATATATATATATATATATACACACTTGTTTTCCAAAAGTACCCATCTTTAGGCATGGTAGATCCGGGGCAGTGGTACGTAGGATGTGAAATCACTGCTCTAAAGCCAACTGGCTTGGACTGCAGGGACAACTTGCCCGTTAACGGACCCTTACCTGGATGGACTGATGGGAAACAAGAAGAAAAACCCAAAAAGCCTTAGTCTACCCTATACACAATTTTCTGCCCCTAAAATAAAGCTGTTTGGTGTGGAAGCTAACTTCGGAATCATACACCAAAGTCTCGCTGAAGCTGTGGAGAAGAAATTTTTTACTTAAATAATAAGGCAAGTAGGGCAAGGTCTTTTGTTCGCATTAAGACAGCATTACCTCCAAGACATCGCAAATCTTGTGCTACCCTTTAGCCTTAAAGTTTTCCTGCGCAAGAAGAAGCAACACAAAGTCTAGTTTAAATATTGATTGAGGACAATCAAAAAGCTAAGTTTGGGGGAGTTGATAACACCAAATTTTGTGACGTTTTTGCTCTTTATTTTGTTATCAAAACTACCCTTTTCTGCTATTTTCCTCTATTTTATTAGCATTTTCGCAATAATTGGCCAAACAACGCTCTTATTCCAATTTTTCCTATCTTCTACAGAGTTTTCCTCGTTTTTGTGCAATAAGGCCAATTCCGGCCCACAATAAGTCTAAGCCCGTCTCGACCTTCCTGACGCCCGATACAACCCAGCCCGACAGGGGCTGGGCGACACGACAATGATCGGCGGAGAAGGGCGCTGCGCAAGAAGGACGTGTCAGCTGACATACCATCTACCCGACAGGGAGCCAAAGCCGCATCGACGACCAAACTCGTCGGGCAACACAGCCACCCACCGGCAGGCGTGCCGCCAGCCACGTGACCGATAGCCAACGCCTCGCGCCGAGACATACCTGTATCGGCCGTCCACATCCATCGACCGGCGTATAAGGGAGCTACGTGGCGTTTCCAGCACCATAACTCCCTCAACCGCCGCATATAAATAGCAGCTACAGGAAGTCAAAAAGGGTCGTCGTCGTCGTCGGAGAGGGTCGGAAAGGTTGGTCAGGGGTCGGACGAGTCGGAGAGTCGGAAGAGAATTCGGACAAGACAGTTCGAGAGCCACCTTCGAAGGAAGCTGTGAGAGCAAGAGTATCGCGCCCCAGTGCTTGCGCCGGGTGACACTAGGTGAGCTTTCCCGCATCCCGAGAGGGAAGGGATGGTTCACTTAGTGTTGCCCAGGGCGACACTGCGGGCCGGTATCGGCCAGCGAAGATGAGCGACACGAGTGCCCGGCAGTAGACTCGTAGCTCTTTGCCCGACACGATATCGAACCCGATACGCTCCGCCCGTCATGCGTGCCGCCCGAGAGGGTGCACCACCCGACATGAGCGTATCAGCCACGGCCCTAGAGCGATACAGTCAGTCGTCAGTCGACGCTGCCCGAGAGGGGGTGCCGCCCGACACTGCCGTATCGGGCTCGGCTCCTGACCGGTATCGGGCAGGAGAGCTACAGTAGTATGTCGTTCTTCTACATCAAGAAGGCGACATCTATCTTTAATTCTGTTATTTAAATTCTTAGCTTATGCATTGTATTAAGACCCTTATTGCTTATGGAAATAGAAATGCTTAATTGCTATTTGTTTAATGCTTAGTGCCTTATGATTGTGTAACTGCTGTGTTGGATATCTGAACTCTAGCTTGCATGTTTTGGATCGCGTTTCGCTTAGCTAGCGAATCATCTTTCCCGTTGCAACTACTTCGAGAGTTGGGTTGTGGCTCTAGTGTTCGGTCCGGTTCTGGAGTACGAGAGTGCCCGGAACGGAGTTGTTTTAGTATCATTCCACTCTAACTTGAGCCCAGCAACCTCGAGAGGGGTGTTGAAGCTTGGTTAGAGGCACCCGCTCTGAGAGGAGGGGTGCAAGGTGTTACTGCTACCGCTTGTCTTACTGAAGTCTTATCCCTTGCATTACGCCTTAAACTGCAGTTTATCTTTCTATTTTCTGTTGCATGAAAATTCCTAAAAACTGCTAAATGACAAAATCTTAATCTTTCTTGTAACTCCAGTTGGAGATAGTTTTCTTTGATTTAATCGTGACATCTTGTTGTTCCCCTTCGGGGAACTTTAATATCTCTTTATACCCACCAGAGTGTAGAGTGTCGATTCAGAGTCATCAACACAATCCACCTTGTCCCTGTGTTCGACCCCGTATGACTACTTCGACCTCGTAAACAAAGTTGTGGGGGCCTAGAAGGATTCAGTTTATAAATGCGAAGGCTCGACTACCTCAAATACGCCTCCAATTTTAGGACGCACGATTTAGGCCGGTCAGAATCACAACCCACACAACCATCATCCATGTCACCATCATATGCACCACCCTCATCCACACATCCTTCATGCACACCACCATCAATCACACCTAATTCACCGCCATCATATATACCACCAACACCTATACCACATTCTTCCACACCCTCATATACACCACCAACATCCATACAACATACACCACCACCATCTATGCCACATCTTCCTAATCCTCTGGATTCACATGAAGAACTAGTCAAGGAGGATGACCTTCCTCTTAAGGACTACTTTGGTACAACTGCAATGCACATGAGTGGGCCTATTAATATTTCAGAATTTGAGGTAGAGGACAATTGCTATAGCTGAATGCATTTGGAGGGACACCAATGGAGGATCCAAACCTCCACATTGCTGAATTTCTACAGTTGCTAAGCACCATAAAGATATATGGTGTTCCTACTGATGGGATACACCTAATTCTTTTTCCATTCTCTCTTAAAGATAGAGCCAATGCATGGCTATATACTTTTCCAAAGAAGTCAATCAACACTTGGGAGGAGCTTCAAAAGGTCTTTTTGGCAAGATATTTTCCACCTAGCAAAACTTTACAGCTGAGGAGTCAACTCATCAATTATTCTCAAAGGGATGGAGAGACCTTGTATGATACATGGGAGAGGTTCAAAGATCTTCAACATCTTTTTCCACATCATGGTCTAAGCAATTGGCTTCTATTGCAATCATTCTATAATGGTTTGTGCTATAATACAAGGATGTCTATTGATGCAACTGCAAATGGAGCTCTAATGAACAAATCTTATGGAGAAGCCTATGCTATCATTGAAGATATGGTAGAAAATCATTGCCAGTGGAGTCTGGCTACAAGCTACCACCCATCCTTTTCACATACTACTTCCAGAATGCAAGTGGAAGATCAAACGGTTGGTGCTATAGATATAATTGCAGCAAAGCTAGACACTTTATCATAAAGGTTTGAGAAGCTAAGCACACAACCATTTCAAGCAGCCAATAATTTTTATGATGCATGTGGGTTTCTTGGACACTCATCTTCTACATGTTATGCTTCTTCTATTTATTATCCAATGGGTTACACTCCACAGGGCTTCTACAACAATGTGCACCCAAATTTCATTCAGCCACAACAACCACAAGTAACTTCTAGATTAGAATCCATGCTTGCAACATTTATTTCATCTCAAATGCAGCAAAATGAGGAGTTCCATCAAAAAAGACAATTAATGAAGGGTGCCATTTGTCAACTCTCTTCTAAGGTGGAGACTATAGCCACTCATGCACACATCTTGGAGAAACAAATTACCCAGCAAGCTCTTCCTAGCAAAGATGCATTTCCACTTTTCTTGCTTAGTCCACCGGAGACAAATCCTACATATTTCAGGCCGGTGACATTGATGAATGGAGTTGTTATTGTTGGGTTTTAGAGGAGGCAGAGAAGCAGCGGAAACAAAAATTTCTCCCCAAAACCCAGAACAAAAGGAATCACGTCAACGTCTATACAATAGGAAAGATGGTTTGTGGATGCATACCTTGTCCCGAGGCTTGCTCGGCGACAGTACCTCACGCCTTGCGTGGTATTCACCTCTGGTCTTGGACGGTGTCTGTGCAGCTCCTAGTCGCATCAGGACTGAAGACTCCTGGTCTCACCAGGACTGTCAGGATTGACAGTTGTCCTCCGAGCGGCAGAGGTATCCCACCTCCGCAGTCGTCCACACGGACCGCCTGGAACTCCGATCTCCTTGTCGTACAAGGAACCAGAAGGAGTCACAACCTCCTGTTGGCGTACTAGTCGCCAACACACTCTCCTGCTACCAGTTGCAACTGCAGTTGTCTTTCCCTTGCTGTGCCTCCCTTTTCGGGTAGCACTTGCTCGGGCTCTCTCGGTTACCAAAACCAGCGAGAATGACAACTTTGTAGAGCAACCGGCTTGCACTGAGTTGTACTCTGAGAAGCCCCCAATACCCCTATATATATAGGCGGGTCATGGCACAGGGTTCACTGTCCCCGTCAATATGGGACTAAAAGCAGGAGTAGAAGGGTTTGAGATTTTCCACAAAAGCAACCATCTCGCAACCTGAACTGATCGTTTCACAACTGAAACGATCGGTTGGGGACCTGAACCAGTCAGTTGACACCTCAACCGATCGGTTGGGACCCATGAACCGGTCAGTTCACTTCTGAACCGGTCGGTTGGTGGTCCTGATCAGTTCCTGATTGACTTTCCTTCTTTTATTTCTAATTGGTATCGAATACCAATCCTTGTTCCAATCAAATTGGGCAAGTGAAACGCAAGGAAAATTCTCACCAATCTTACTTTCCCAACTTGCTCGGTTGCATTAGTTGAACCGATCATTTCAACACTTAAAGCAATCGTTTCACCCTGACTTTGAGCCGATCGACTCAACACTTGAGCCGATCGGTTCACCAAGCTCAGCCGATCGGTTCATCACATGAGCCGATCGGTTGGGAGTGCAGATTGTACAGAATCAATCAATTGCGATTTCAATCAATCTGATACTCCAATCAATGCGTCCAACACCTTGAACAATATGACATTGAGCTATCAATTGATTGAGTGTTTAATTGAACTACTAAACTCCTTTAGTAATCAATCTAAACATTGCTTGTGGACAAAACTCCTCTTCCAGGTTAGATCCTATGTGTGTGACCCTGCAGGTCCATTTCACGTTCGCAGTGAAAGTCCATAACATTTATGACTTCACAAGCAAAGAGCGGTGCCTAGTCACACATCAGTGCTACCCAAGTGAAATAGAAAGTTGGAGAACAACTTTCAATCCTACAATCCAGGAATGGTGTTACAGTGAATGTATAATTCCTTTATCACTGATATCTTGAATGAACTCGAGGCATGGAATAGTCATCCTGTCAACATTCATTCATTTTCCTTGATCTCAGAGCAGACTGGGTGAGATGTGTGTGACATCAATATCACATATTGATTCACACGTACATGCACATGCCTTTCTCAATCCTACTCATCAAGTGGCCAAGGATATCAAACTCCCTCAGGAGGGACAAATCCCATATCTATCACTCACCCCTCAAAAGCCCCATGTGTTAAAGCCACCCAATCATCACTTTTATAACAATCCATGTTTCAGGATTGCGTTTGATGATGGCAAAGTGTACCCAACGACATGTGTTGAGTGTAGTGATTTCAGGTCTAAGAATCACACTCACCACCATCACTGTGAGAGATGACTGTGACTACCAAGTCATGGTTCCATGTATCACTATCACGGTGGGTCTGTCCGATACCTTGTTCTCTAACAAGTACCTATGTTCTTGGTTTGATATCACTATATCATGACTAATGAGATTCTGTCATCAACCAACACACAATCTAGTCTTTAGTGTTATTGATGTCTATGGTTATTTCCACAATAACAACCGACTAGGGACTAAACAAGAATGTATACTCTTAACATCCGTATGGTCTCATTGTTTAGGTCCTCAACCCAAAAGCATACGTCATTGAGTAAAAACCATTCTTTAGACATCTATCATGTTACACCATCATCTCAGAAACAATTTAAACATATAGATCGGAAATTGCATTTATTATTATTCAAATCATTTACAAAGTATCCCATTACAATCATCATATGACTTGCTCTATGGGCATACATACCAACAAACTCCCACTTTCACTTAGAGCCAGTCACCAAGGAAACACAGTCCTTGTGACCTAGCATGACCATCATGCTTCTGCTGAGAAAGGGCCTTAGTCAGTGGATCAACTATGTTGTCTTCAGTTGGTACTTTGCAAATCTTCACATCTCCTCGCTGTACGATCTCTCGTATGAGATGGAAGCGCCACAGTATGTGCTTGGACCACTGATGTGATCTGGGCTCCTTAGCTTGTACAATAGCTCCATTATTGTCACAATAAAGCTCAATTGCATCACAGCTACTGGGAACTACACCAAGTTCATAGATGAACTTCCTGATCCACACAACCTCCTTTGTTGCATGCGATGCAGCAATATACTCGACCTCTGTAGTAGAATCGACAACTGTTTCTTGCTTGGAACTCTTCCAGCTCATAGCTCCATTATTAAGGCAAAACACAAATCCTGACTGCGATCTGTAATCATCTTTATCGGTTTGGAAGCTTGCATCGGTGTAACCCTTTACAATCAGCTCTTCCTCACCGTCGTATACAAGAAATTGATCCTTAGTCCTTCGCAAGTACTTGAGGATGTTCTTCATGGTTGTCCAGTGAGCATCCCCATGATCTGACTGGTACCTGCTCGTCATGCTGAGAGTATACGAGACATCTGGGCGTGTGCACAACATAGCGTACATGATGGATCCGATGGCTGATGCATATGGGATCCCACTCATATGCTCCCTCTCTTCACAAGATTGGGGACATTGAGCTCTAGAGACGGTGACTCCATGTGGCATGGGGATGTTGCCTCTCTTTGAGTTCTCCATGCTAAACTGCTTCAACACTTTGTCAATGTACGTGCTCTGACTTAGTCCGAGAAGCCTTCTAGATCTATCTCTATAGATCTTAATTCCTAGAATGTAGGATGCTTCTCCTAAGTCCTTCATTGAGAAAGTATTCCCGAGCCAAGTCTTTACCTTCTCTAAGGCTAAGACATCATTCCCCATCAAAAGTATGTCATCCACATACAATATGAGGAATGTGGTCGAGCTCCCACTAACCTTCTTGTACACACAAGGTTCATCTTCATTTTGAATAAAGCCAAACACTTTGACTTCCTCATCAAATCGAAGATTCCAACTCCGAGATGCTTGCTTCAATCCATAGATTGACCTTTGCAGCTTACAAACTTTATTAGCATTCTTTGGATCTACAAAACCTTCAGGCTGTGTCATGTACACATCCTCATTTATATTCCCGTTAAGGAATGCGATTTTAACATCCATCTACCAAATCTCATAGTCATAATAAGCTGCAATAGCAAGCATGATCCTGATGGACTTAATCATGGCAACTGGAGAAAAGGTTTCGTCATAGTCAACACCTTGAACTTGTCGAAATCCCTTAGCAACCAATCTGCCTTTATAAGTTTGCACATTGCCATCAATGTCGGTCTTCTTCTTAAAGACCCACTTGCACCCTATGGGTTTTACCCCTTCGAGTGGTTCCACCAAAGTCCATACTTTTTTGGAGTACATGGATTCCATCTCGAATCTCATGGCTTCAAGCCATTTCTCAGAATCTGGTCCCTCCATAGCCTCTGCGTAGGTAGTTGGATCATCATCTATGATCAACTCACCACCATCCTGAGTCATAAGGTATCCAAACCTCTCAGGTTCAAGGCGGGTCCTACTAGATCTATGAGGTCCTTGTGTTACCTGAGGAGATTGAGATTCCACAACACCTTGTGAATCTCCATTTTCCTCTGGTACATCTACCGGTTCAATGTTTTCTTATTGGGCTTGAACCTCTTCAAGCTCTATATTCCTCCCACTGTTTCCTTTGGAAATAAATTCCTTCTCTAAGAACACAACTGTCCTGGCAACAAACACTTTGTTGTCAGTAGGGTGGTATAAATAGTATCCCCTCGTTTCCTTGGGGTATCCAAAAAAAAATAACATTTATCGGATTTGGGTCCAAGCTTATCAGGAAACATTTTCCTAACGTAAGCCTCACAACCCCAAATCTTCAGAAAAGCCAAATCGGGACGCTTCCCAGTCCATATCTCATATGGTGTCTTTTGAACCGATTTAGATGGTACACGGTTAAGTGTAAATGTGGCGGTTTCAAGAGCATAACCCTAGAAAGAAATTGGAAGATCAACAAAACTCATCATTGATCACACCATATCCAACAATGTGCGATTCCTTCTTTCAGACACACCATTATGCTGTGGTGTTCCAGGCGGAGTCCATTGTGATACAATACCACGGGCTCGAAGAAGGTCCTCAAACTCCTGGCTTAAGTATTCTCCACCTCGATCAGATCGAAGTGCCTTAATACTTTTACCAAGTTGGTTCTATACTTCATTCATGAAATCCTTGAACTTTTCAAGGGCTTCTGACTTATGTTTCATCAGGTACACATAGCCATACCTACTGAAGTCATCAGTAAAGGTAATGAAGTACTGATACCCACCTTTGGCATTAGTTCTAAAAGGCCCACATACATCAGTATGTATGAGTCCTAATACATCACTAGCTCTCTCACCTTTACCTGAAAAGGGAGTCTTGGTCATCTTGCCCAACAAACAAGATTCACATGTCTCTATTGATTCATAATCAAAAGAGTCTAGATAACCATCTTTATGGAGTCTAGAAATGCGCTTCTCATTTATGTGCCCTAGACGACAATTCCAAAGATACGTTTCATTTGAGTTGTTGAGTTTTTTCCTTTTGGTGTTTACGTTGTATACACTTGTCTCTAGATCTATCAAGTATAGACCATAAGACATTGGGACACTGCCATAAAAGATCCCATCTTTAGAAATGGAACAATTTCCATTCTTAATAAAAAAATCAAATCCATCCTTCTCCAAACAAGAGACGAAAATGATATTCCTATTTCTGGAAGGTACGTAATAGAAGTTCTTCAACTCTATTATTAGCCCACTTGGTAGAGTTAACTCATAGGTTCCTACGGCACTGGCGGAAACTCTTGCCCCATTAGCAACACATAGTTCAACCTCGCCTTTCCCTAAAGGCCTACTTCTCTTAAGATCCTTCACATTTGAACAAATGTGAGATTTGCATCCGGTATCAAGTACCCATGACGAAGAAGTAGTAAAGTTAATCTCTATCACGTATACACCAGAAGTAGAGATCTCTATCTCTGACTTCTTCTTCCATTGTTCCTTCCATCCTCTCCATGTAGAAGAAATTGGTTTGGCGAGAGAACACTTCTCTCCCTTACCTACTTTCTTCTTCACTAACACATTAAGCGTACATAGAGTGGATTCTAAGGCTCCTGGTATATCTGGATTGTGCAGAACACTTCTCACATTCCTCAACCAGTTATGGAATTTATTCTCAATTAATTTGCCCATTTTAAAAGATGATTCTTTTGCCATTCTATAAGAGAATATTTGCATTTGTCAAAACTCCTTTTGATTTGATTTGAATAAAATTTGACGATAGTTAATTAGGCCTTTAATTAATTACCACTCCCACTATTTTGACTCAAATTGATAGCTCTCACCATCAATTCAGAAGATTGTAGCGTACAATCTTCTAGTGGGTCAAGATCCCGAAATCCTCTGAGCCATGGACCAGCTTGGGTTGTCACCCACAACTCAGATCTTCCAGGTAGGCAACTTTTGCCAATTGCATCATATGCAACTCTTGAAAGATGTCATATGCAACTCCTTGCCATGATCATCTCCATGCCTCAAGGTGCTAGATCCTATCAGGTCACCTTGTTAAGTCCGACCCAAAGCCAACACGATGAACATGCACCCTTCTTGGGCAGACCCACACATTCATCCTTCACGCTTCCACGAGATAGACGGTTCACCATGCTTGGGTGTGCCCACACTTGGTCGATCAAGCTTTTCATGTGTGTCGCATTTGGAAGGCATCTAAAACTTAATATTTAATGAGGGATTTGGTTTTTATATACATATACATATCCAATCACCACAATATATAGTACGTATCATATACATGCTATATCCCATAGAAAACATGCAAAGCGATAAAAAGCAATGATTATGGCCATCCTATTGTGATTCCTCGAGCCAAGAGGAATCACGGTCATCTAGGTCTACATCACATGCAACCTGTACAAGATGAAATCTGTGCCTACCTTTCTGGGTTTGATCAGCTCATCTCCATGACCGATCGACTCGCCATCAGGTTGGTTGTTCGGGTGCCACCAGCCGATCGACTGGCGCCTCCAGCCGATCGGTTCACCAATCGTCGTGCATCTCATTAGGTCGCCACCCGCTCGTCTCGCTTCTCGAACCGGCCGTCTAGATCACCAACCGATCAGTTCATGCCTTGAACCGATCGTCTCAGGTCGTCCGCCGATCTTTGACATAACAGGAAATAAAAACTATCATATTTACAATTTAATTGTGAAACCCCGAGTTACATTTAGGGGGAGCAAAGGTAGGAAAAGAATTCTTGAATTATTTTGAGTTACATCAGGAATAGGAGAAGGGAATCGGTGCGCAGACTGAGATGCAAGCAACCACATACAACCACATACATATATAGGGGTTTATAGGCCATAATCATGCTACACATCCACCACAAAGCACGTTTAAGGGCGACGCGTATCAAGTGCATTATTATTACATATCATATATGTATATTTGGGATTTGTGGATTGGACATGCATAAAGCCAATTTTATTTGCATCGCATGCAATAAATAAAAGCGACAAACCAAAATCAATCATATCGATAATCCTCAAATATAGAACAGTTGACGTGGCTCTAATACCAGTGTTGGGTTTTAGAGGAGGCAGAGAAGCAGCAGAAACAAAAATTTCTCCCCGAAACCCAGAACAAAAGGAATCGCATCGACGTCTATACAATAGGAAAGATAGTTTGTGGATGCATACCTTGTCCTGAGGCTTGCTCGGAGACAGTACCTCATGCCTTGCACGGTCTTCACCTCCGATCTTGGACGGTGTCTGTGCAGCTCCTGGTCGCACCGGGACTGAAGACTCCTGGTCTCACCGGGACTGTCAGGATTGACAGTTGTCCTCCGAGCGAAAGAGGTCTCCCACCTCCGCAGTCATCCACACGGACTGCTTGGAACTCCGATCTCTTTGTCGCATAAGGAACCGGAAGGAGTCGCACCCTCCTATTGGCATACTAGTCGCCAACACACTCTCCTGCTACCAGTTGCAACTGCAGTTTTCTTTCCCTTGCTGTGCCTCCCTTTTCGGGTAGCACTTTCTCGGGCTCTCTCGGTTACCAAAACCAGAGAGAATGACAACTTTGTAGAGCAATTGGCTTGCACTGAGTTGTACTCTGAGAAGCCCCCAATACCCCTATATATAGGCGGGTCATGGGATAGGGTTCTCTGTCCCCGACAATATGGGACTAAAAGCAGGAGTATAAGGGTTCGAGATTTTCCACAAAAGCAACCACCTCGCCACCTGAACCGATCGTTTCACAACTAAAACGGACGGTTGGGGACCTGAACCGATCGGTTGACACCTCAACCGATCGGTTGGGACCCATGAACTGATCGGTTCACTTCTGAACCGGTCGGTTGGTGGTCCTGATCAGTTCCTGATTGACTTTCCTTCTTTTGTTTCTAATTGGTATCGAATACCAATCCTTGTTCCAATCAAATTGGGCAAGTGAAACGCAAGGAAAATTCTCACCAATCTTACTTTTCCAACTTGCTCGGTTGCATCAGTTGAACTGATCGTTTCAACACTTAAAGTAATCATTTCACCCTAACTTTGAGTCGATCGACTCAACACTTGAGCCGATCGGTTCACCAAGCTCAGCCGATCGGTTCATCACATGAGCCGATTGGTTGGGAGTGCAGATTGTGCAGAATCAGTCAATTGTGATTTCAATCAATCTGATACTCCAATCAATGCGTCCAACACCTTGAACAATATGACATTGAGCTATCAATTGATTGAGTGTTTAATTGAACTACTAAACTCCTTTAGTAATCAATCTAAACATTGCTTGTGGACAAAACTCCTCTTCCAGGTTAGATCCTATGTGTGTGACCCTGCAGGTCCATTTCACATTGGCAGTGAAAGTTCATAACATTTATGACTTCAAAAGCAAACAGCAGTGCCTAGTCACACATCAGTGCTACCCAAGTGAAATAGAAAGTTGGAGAACAACTTTCAATCCTACAATCCGTGAATGGTGTTACAGTGAATGTATAATTCCTTTGTCACTGATATCCTGAATGAACTCGAGGCATGGAATAGTCGTCCTGTCAACATTCATTCATTTCCTTGATCTCAGAGCAGACTGGGTGAGATGTGTGTGACATCAATATCACATATTGATTCACACGTGCATGTGCATGCCTTTCTCAATCCTACTCATCAAGTGGCCAAGGATATCAAACTCCCTCAGGAGGGACAAATCCCATATCTATCACTCACCCCTCAAAAGCCCCATGTGTAAAAGCCACCCAATCATCACCTTTATAACAATCCATGTTTCAGGACTGCGTTTGATGATGTCAAAGTGTACCCAATGAGATGTGTTGAGTGTAGTGATTTCAGGTCTAATAATCACACTCACCACCATCACTGTGAGAGCTGACTGTGACTACCAAGTCATGGTTCCATGTATCACTCTCACGGTGGGTCTGTCTGATACCTTGTTCTCTAACAAGTACCTATGTGCTTGGTTTGATATAACTATATCATGACTAATGAGATTCTGTCATCAACCAACACACAATCTAGTCTTTAGTGTTATTGATGTCTATGGTTATTTCCACAATAACAACTGACTAGGGACTAAACAAGAATGTATACTCTTAACATCCGTATGATCTCATCGTTTAGGTCCTCAACCCAAAAGCATACGTCATTGAGTAAAAACCATTCTTTAGACATCTATCATGTTACACCATCATCTCAGAAATAGTTTAAACATATAGATCGGAAATTTCCTTTATTATTATTCAAATCATTTACAAAGTATCCCATTACAATCATCATATGACTTTCTCTATGGGCATACATACCAACAGTTATAGAGTTATATCCTTCAAATTATGATGATGTTGATATCCATGATGATTATGAAGTTGCAACTAAAGGGGAGAAAGCTACAACACATGTTCTACATGTTGATTCTTCAAGCAAGACACATGTCTTTCCTCCTCACACTCTAGATGACACATTGCTTTATAATGAGAACACTCTTCCCAACTCATATTTTGATGAAGCTTCAAAGGAGAATGAAAAGACAAATAGTATTGGCATACAAAAGACTATTCTTGCTGCAGCTCATAGGTGCTTTTGCTTGCCCCAAATCAAGGACATATTTGCAAGGAGGCATAAATCTTTAGCACAACAATTTCCAGCTACAAATCAGAGCACCAGTCCTCCATGGACTTTGATGTTTCCACCATGATGAGGTACCCGATTGCAACCTTTTTAGTTTGATTTATGCAGTGAGGACACTGTAGATTTCAAGCTTAGGGGGGAGCAACTGGATTGTAACCTAGTTCTTTTAGCTTTTCCCTTTCATGTTATTTGCTTCTTGTCATTTGCTTTTGTTTTACCTTTCATGTTATTTGCTTCTTGTCATTTGCTTTTGTTTTATGTTCACATTTCAGTCTTTTGTTTTCAATTCTGCTCTTCCGGTGGCAAATCTAGTATGATATGAGGTTTATATTTTATATGTGGATAGAACTCCTATGCTTAACTGATTGTCCTCTTTGGATGAGAAATATCATTTGGAGAAATTGTAAAAGGCATGCATTAATCAAATGAAACCTCTTGGCCATCAACATGTGCTTAACTCTGGTTTATGCTTCTAGCTTGAACATTCATCTTTCACATCCTTGATTGCTTAAAACATGTAATGGTTTCTATTTTTGTGAGTAAATCAACTTTACAACATCATTTGGAATATGGGATGCCCTTGTCAAGCTCTTAGTGCATTTTCAACCACTCTTTCAATGAAAAAAAAATCAAAACAAATGAATGAAATCTAGCTAATGTTGAAATTTATTTGACTCTCCTATGTTTTGGAAAAATTTTAAATTTTCTTTTGGCTTATCTCATCATTATACCCCATAAAAGATGGCTAAACTGCCCACATTTCATGCTAGCCTAGTGTAAGTCTGATCTGGCCACGATGGTTAGGTGGTATGTCTTAAAAGAGGGTAAAATACCCCAACTGACATTCCACGTGTGCATAAGCCTACATTAGCAGCCGAGTGTCGGAACCCATAATCCATTGTCATATCATTTTTGGGAAAGAAGGAGAGTACATCTAAAATTGTCAATTTTAACTAAGATTTCATCATTTGTATCCTTAATAGTTGAGAGTTTGAGTTGCACATCCACTAATTGCTTGGCTTGGTCATCAAAATTCTACGTAGTGTTATTTAATTGACTGATTCATTTAATTGTGACCACCACTGCTGAACTAGAAATCTCTTGGGTGTTTAAGTTGAATTGATGGCTATGAGCATAAACATGTTGATCATGGTTGGTTTGGTCTTATACACATCTTTCATTTCACTTGATCTATTCATGAACTTGACAATTCTTCATTTATGTTTCTATGCTCTTTTTGCTTGAGGACAAGCAATGGTTTAAGCTTAGGGGGATTTGATATGCACAAATCATATCATCTTTTTGATCATGTTTGGTTGCATATGCATGTTGTTTTGACTCAATTATCACTCTCATTCATGCTAGATTCTATATTTTTAGCTATTCTTACTTGTCTCATGGTTTGGATTGTAGGTACTATATTTTGCAATGAAATAATGAGGAATATATCATATTATCTCTTATTTGATCACTCCTCAAGTATCTACATATTTTGGGGTTCGAAACTATGCAAATATCACTTTTTACGGCATGTAATTCAGACCTATACGCTGAAAGTTATGAGCAGAATACACAACAACCCAGAACAGCCAAGTGCACACCATGCACCAACAGTGCCGCCGTGCACCTGGGAGAGTTGAGCAGACTTAAAGTTCTGGAAAGTTGCACGGCTTGCACACAATTGCATGACGTGCACCTGGGAACTGAAAGTTTCTGGAAAATTGCACGGAGTGCATTTCTTCAATGCACGTCGTGCACCTGGGAGCTAAAGGTTTTTGGAAAGTTAAACATCGTACATTTCTTCAGCACACGCCGTGCACAGTGCATTTTGGAGCAAACTGAAAGTTTCTGGAAAGTTGCACGCCGTGCACTTTGGGTGCACGACGTGCACCTGGCAGTTTCAGCATTTTGAAAAATATGAGTTTTTTGTTTAAAATGAAGTGGGAACTTAATGGGCGGTTATGCTCGATCATTTATGTCAGTTCCCTCATCCCAGAGCAAGCCTAGAGTAGAGGAGGGCGATTTAGAGGAGAAAGGAGGTGGTTCCTTGCCAAAGAACCTCCATTCTTCTTCTCTTCTTCTCCAAGCTTTTTCTCCAAGGTGCAACAGAGCTTCTTCACTCCACCAAGCTTCTTGGGAGAGAGGTTTTCTCAGTTTGGAGCAGCTGTAGAAGTGGGATTTCGTCCTCAAGTCAGAATTCTACCTTTCTTTGGTTACACCTTGGTATTGCTTAGCTTTTCCTTCTCTAAACCATGCTAAACTCTAAAATTTGTGCACATTTTCTGCTGTACACTATCATGGACGAGTAGACTCTTTTTCTTGGGCATGCGAGAGTAACTCCCATATCATAGCTTGTATGAACATATGAATTTCGTACTAAATGTTAGTTTCTTGCATGTTCCAAGAGTTGTTTCAGATCTAAAATGCTTGTTTGTGTGATTGGCCATCATACTTGCATGTTTTATGCTTTCTTTCATAATCTGAGAAGATGTGTTTGAGAGTATGGAGTTACTCTTTTGGCAACTTGTCCTTGACCGCGAGAGTAGCTGGGATTATGTTGAGGAGTAAGGTTTGTGATTTGAAATGAAATACATACACGAGAGTGATGTATGGAGTTAAAATCGTCATCACTTCACCGGGAGGTGAGTGATGACTACAAACCTCCTTTGCAAGTTAATTAACATGTTTAAATTTGTATTTTAATATAAGCTATGATGTGATAGTGAAATCCCAAGTCTAAGATCCTTCCAAATCTGAATCTTAACCTTTCTTAAGTGATAATTTACTATTTTGTTTTAAATCTATAATTTAGTTGTTCTAATCCAATCATCTTGTGTACAACGATCTAGATTATTGAAAATCATAACTCTTGCGCCTAACTAACCAACGCTCCTTGTATTCGACCTCGACTACAACTACTCTTGTATACTTGCGAGATTTAGCTAGTTGAGTAAAAGATCAATCATATGATTGAAACTCGTTAGTGTAAACAACCAACACCTCTCAGGAAGGAGAGGATGTTTATTCCATGCGGGGCATGTATACCATGCTCAAGGACATCCAGCAGAAGCAACAGCAGCATACTGCGTCTTTCGTTGGTATTCAAGACACGACGAACCATCTATTTGTGAATCAACAAGCAATTGATGAGAATGAGTGCCTCCTCCTCGCCAACCAAGAGAATATACACAACCGGTTGCATAGGATGGAGATGCAACCACAGCCTTTCTATGACCACTACTAGAGTCGAGACTACTTTGGAGGCTACCCACAACTGCCACTGATGCCCCCATCTGATCCTTCATTTCAGGGGCAATATCCTACATGGGATCCCAGTGGTCAGCAATACCCGCAGTATCTTCCACCTGAGCAGTAGAAGGGTATCACTGTTCCACCTTCTGAGTTTGTTCTTGACTATGAGGCCATAGTCAAATTCAAGCTTAGGGGGGGATGGAATAGTTTCTATCTTAGTTTTATTTCATTTTCTTTCATTTTAGCATTTTTCTTAGCTCTTTGCAATTTTTCTTCTAGTTGCACAATTTCTTTATTTACAGTTTTCGAGGATCCACTTTCTATCTAGTGTAATCAGTGGATGTCTAAATGTAAATTGCATGTCATCTCAATGTTTTTCATATGGGGGTAATGGGTGTAATTGTCTGAAATTTGAGCATTAAAAAAAATTTGGGTAGGTCAACTTTAAAACATATGATCATAACTGTACATCCTTATGGTTCAAGAAATGTGGACGAATTTGGATGTTGAGCCTAAACTGACCAAACGGTAACGAGACTTTAATTAAAAGTGTGTGAGAGAGAAACCCATTGATTGATTGGTACACATGTCAGTAAGGAGGGACATATAATATTTTCCAATGGTTTTGTCAATTAGTCTTGTGATATATCCACCTCATTTCATTCAAACTCCGCCATAAGAATTGAGAGCACATTATAGTTTTTCATTTCTTGATTGCATGTCAACTAGATAGGATTGCATTATAGCTAGATTTTGCATAAAAAATAAAAAATGAAAAGAGATTTGTAGATTAGTCATGCATGCACACATTCTAGAGTGCATTTCATTGTAGTTGCATAATTACTTTCATATAGTTGCATTTTGCATACTCTTGAGCATATAGGACATTATGTGCCTTACTTATTCTGAAAAATAAGAAATGCGGGGAACTTGTTCTATACTCTCTGAGAAGTGAATTGTAATGCACCAATTGTGGTAGTTATGTGAAAATAAGCCTGAGAAAAGAAATATATTATAAATGTTTCTCTAGTTAAAATTGAGAAGAAGAAGGGCTTGAAAAAAAAGAATAGAGAGAATTTTTTTAAGCAGAAATTAGAGGGAGAAAAGAACTCGTTTCACCTGTATATTAAAAAGAATAAGCATATGATGTAGTTTTGTAGACATTCCATCTTACATTGAGACGGAATAGTAGAGCATGCATCATTCCACCTAAAATGTAGGCATTAAGTCATTTCCATACGCATATGCATCATTTAGGTCATTTTTATTGTTTTTGCATGTTAAATTGTATTGTGCTTCCTCTTCTTCCACATCCGTCCATTTCATCCACCCGTTGCTCAAAACGGTAGGCCACCCATGATTTTCTCCTCATTCTTGTATATCAGGAGATCTGCTTCCATGTAGATGGTAGTTAGGATATGAGCAACGTAGATAGGAGATCACAAGATGCACCAAGCCTGAACCGGAGGAATTTATTATATCAACTGCCTTATTTGATAGTGTTCGTTGGTCTTGGGGTGGGCATGTCTCATGGACGATTATTGTCACCTTTAGGGTAGTTACCATTCCGTGGTCAGTGAGGGCCGGTATGTGCCTTACAGGAGGGAATCATTCTGAGATGTCTTTTATGCTAATATGTTCTTTAGTTGACCCTCACAATTATATTCTGTAGTTTTGTTGCTCGAGGACGAGCAAAGTTCAAGCTTAGGGGAGTTTGATGCAAGGGTTTTGAGTCGCTTTTATAGTCTAGTTTTATAATCGTTTTGTGTGTGTATTGGTCATATTTGTGGTTAATATCGCATGATTCATTTTCTTTAGCCTACAATCTCATTATGCATCAAATTTGTCTTATTTCATCTTATTTTGTATAAAAGATCATATCTCTCGTATATGATTAGTGTTCTCTTTATTTTAGGGAATTTTCATATCTGAGGCCGTCGATACCATCGACGGCCGTCGATGCCATCGACTGGGCCACAACAACAAGCCGGAGAAAGAGCAGAAGCAGTCGATACCATTGACAGGACGATCGATGGTATCGAGATAGCGTCAGCGTACCAAAGGTCAACAAGTCGATACCATTGACGTGTCTGGTCGATGGTATCGAGCTGCCATCAGAGAGAATGCCAGAAATCAAGGAGCGTCGATACCCTACGGGGGTAGATAATCGATGGTATCGACACCGTCAGATCAGGAAACAGCCTAAATCAATCTAAATCGAACGACTGTGATATTTTGTCGGCCGTAAGTGATCCCTATACCTAGGAAAGATGTCCCAAGCCGTACTATCACGTCATTAGCTGCCACACAAGTCTCGAAAGAGGAGAGGACGAAAGATGGAGACTAGAGCTACACCTCAGACGTTTTCAGAGCTACAGACAGAGTTTTCTACTGCCAGAAGGCTGCAGAACGCCCATCCCGCACCGAGAATCATCCGGTTCTCCTTCGTTCAGGGGTTACATCATCTCCGTCTACATTTCCCCTATGTTTTCTTCTCATTTCTTCATGTTTCTCATTGAGATGAACATGCGGGGCTAATCCCCTTTGTCTTTAGGATCGGGAGTAGCCCGAATAATCATTTTATGACACTTTTTACATAGTTAACCATAATTTGTCTATCAAATCCGTGGTATGATATTGTTTTCTCAATTCTATCATTGTGCTTGATCACCATAATGGTAATTTAATACCATTAATTGCTTTTGATGAAGAATTAATGGTTGAAAAGACGCAATAATCACATTAACTTATAAATTCTTTGGAAAAAGCGATGTACGGTTAATGGTGGAAACCTACAGAGATGTTTTTCATGTACCTAATTTAGGGTATAGGTTACTACTAATGTGGAACCGATCTAAATTAAGGTAGTGAATTGTATCACGGAAGCGAACAATTATATTCACATGCCACTACCCGGAATAGGAGACAAGTTGTGATAATTATGTAGGAATTAGTACAACGAGAATATGTGGTGAAACTACAATCCTAAAGATTCCATTTTAATTGATTAAACCAACCATTTAATCGATTGCTTTGTTTTCTTTTGTTTTTATTTTCTTTTTTAAAAGAAATTTCAAACTTTTATAATCGGTCTAGCTGATTGCAAGTAGTTAGTAGTAGTCTACCAAAGTTATGTTCCCTGAGTTCGACTCGGGCCTCACAAAGGCCTATATTACATTGATGTGTGCACTTGTATTTTACGCACGGTTTAATCGTGTCAGCCACCTAGAAAATCATGTAAAAAAACCCCTCACCCAAACTTGAGAGGAGATATGAAAAGCCAAAAAGAAAAAGAAAAAAATATATATAATGAGAGCTGTGCCCAAAAGATATCGAAGGGTTCCACATGGCCATTGTATTGCTGCATTCATGAATGCAGATATGTTGTGCCCATAAGTGGAATCTTGAAACCAAATTGATCCACCTACAATCCCAAATGACCCTCACACAACCACCTGACTTAATGTCGGGAGCCCTTGGGGCAACACTATCCTTATGACAGCTTGTGGGTGAGGGAAATTGATGAGAGTGGGAAAACACTTAAAGCCTGAAACCTACCCAAACACACTAGCATAGGGCCAACTAAAAATAAAGGAAGGTTGTGAAAGCTACCCCTCAAGGGGATGTTGTACAAGTATGGCTAGAAACATAACACAGAAAGGGGTAAGTCATTAAGACAGAGAGCCCTTTACTACCAAAAGGCATTGACAAGGATTCGAAGTCATGCAACTCTAGTTACGAAGGGGGAGAAATAGGATCTCAACATTTAATGAGCATACCACAAGAGTTTTGTTGTAAGAATGAGATATCAGTAATGTTAAGCTTTTTGCAAAATGTTGTCACACTTTTCTCATCTCTCTATGATTTCGGGCCTACCCTTAGCCTGAGGATAGGCTCGATCCTAAGTTTGGGGGAGTTGATAACATCTCATTTTATGCACTTTTTACATATGATTTATGCTTCTCCTAGCATACCTTTTATAGATTTTTCTACCCAAATTATTGCTTTATGTCAAAAATCTCAAATTACACACATATTTCACCTTTTGTAGAGCCATGCCAAGACACAGATGCGGTCAACACCACGACCGAGACTGTATCGTCTAATAAGGACCCTACCGCGGTCGATGCCCCTATCGTCACTTTGCACTGTGACTGCGACCTTCCACTCATGCACGCCCCATGACCGAGGCTCCGCTACAATTGAGGTCCCGCCATGATCAAGACTTCCCCTTGACCACAGAATACACCCTTCACACCGCGGGCATGATGAGAGTGTCGACCGAGGTTAAGCTGCGGCTTGGGCAATGCCTCGACCTATGTCATTCCTCGACTGAGGCCCTACTACGACCACAACCCAGATGGTTAAGTCGGTGGACACCACCTATAAATAGACCACCCACCTCGACTTGTTAAATCATCAGATCATCAAGAACCACAAAGTGCTGCCAAATTCCAGAGTCACTGACATCCATACTATCAGTCTTGAATCTCTAAAGGCGGAAGATGGAGGAGAGAGAAGATTGATTTCCCTCTTCTTTGAAGGATGGATTCACCTCTGCATCACCCACTCCAGATCTAGATTCGAAGAAGTATAGTGGTGTATCACCATCTTCTCTCTATATCTGGATCTACCATCTTCATCATGTTGTACTTCCCCTCTTTGTGGTAGTTGATGTATCTATCATTTTGTAATGATGTTATGCTACTTGTCAACATGTGGGGCTAGACATCTAACTTGGGTTGGGAGTAGTCACTAAGGCTCTCCCAACATGTATATTCTTTCTCCCCTTTGAATATATATATGCTCTTATCAAGATTATCTCCATATGCTTATTCTTAATGTTTCACTTGTATGCTTAGCTACCATCTTGTGATGTTTGATTGTTGGTACCTCAAAAGAGTAATACCATCCTTATCTAGCATTATGAAGTAGTATGAATGCATGAAAGTGTTGGAATTCTAAAGCTAAAGGTCATATGGTTTGTTTGAAGGTTGTTGGGTCGTTATATCGAGAGAGATGTCACCTTAGAGACTAGAATCTATCCTTATCTCAAGAGAGGAGGGAATAGAAATTTTGATGACTGCTTGTAATCTTGATAGGAGTATACGAAGGGGTGTGAGTTTTGCATGTTGGTGAGAGATCTTAGTAGGTGAAACCTGATCCAAGTTTCCTTCCATATATTTTCTCTTGTTATTGTTTTCTTTCTTTTAACTTTCTTTGTTTTGGTTGAGGCCCCATCGTTCCTTAGGGAACACCCTTTTTATCCCACCTATTTGTTTAGAGTGTAAGAGTGTGAGACTCTACGTACTTAACACTTTCCGACCTTGTCCCTGTGGTTCGACCCCAAATACTACACTGGGCCCCGTATAATAGTTGCAGGGGCTTGAGTGTTGGGTTATAATCTTAAAAGTTTGGCTACTCTAGATCCGCTCCGTTTTGGATGTGCAATTTAGGTCGGTCACATATTCTCATGATTCCTCATGTCTCGAAGTCTAGGTCTCCAACCTTCTTCATTGGGGTTTCACCCTCTCTCTAGATCTAACCCTATAACTGATCCTACCACTGGAGGTTATCTCTCAGAAGATGGGTCAAGCTTTCAAGGATACACGTCTATCCCTACCTGGGTGAAATGTACTATCAAAACTTATGTCCGGACAAGATCATCCAAAGCTCTGCATACCTATCTCATAAACTATCGGGCATAATGCTTCTGGCTTAGGTCTAAAACCTATTGCCAACCCTATTGTTACTCACTTCTATGTAGGTGAATACCTCTTTGCTGCTCATATATGCCCGTTAGGGTTCCTATATGGTCACCACTAACCTTCTCAAGAAGGGAGCTATCCCTCGCCCTTAACAAGCACGACCCTCCTAAGGTTGGGTCACCAAAAGGAACTAGGGGGTCAAACCACCACACATAGTCTATGTTTCTCATGCATACTCAAGACTCTACGTAAAACATGTATGTATAACCCACGTACATACATGTATGTTCAACTATGATGTCCAACTCATCATGTCTTCTCTTTCTCTAACTACTGCTTTAGGTTTTGGGTTGTGCATCATCCTCAAAAGATACAACATGTCTCTTCCTCTTCCTGGAGGCTTCTTCCTCCAAGGCCACTCCTCTCCTCATCCTATGAGATGATCTAACCTAGCGTTTTCCTGAGGGTACAGAAACACAGGCCATGCAACCTAAGCATGTAAATAATCTCAGTCTAAGTTTCATCATTTAGACTTATGTCCATGACATCTTTCTTACATGCTTTTTATTATTTGGTGGAGGATTCCTTAATCCTTATTATTCTTAACCCCAAAACTCAGGAGAGGGTGGAGAGAGAGAAACCCTAAGAACTTAAAGTTATTATGTGAAAAGGAGATATAGAAGGGACAAAATCAGTTGAGAAGACCTAGAAGGTGTCTTATTTTGAGTCGAATACTCATATTTTAGCCAGGAAGTCACACAGATTTTGGGAGTCCTCGTAGACCGTCTAGCGGGGCGGAGGAAAATCTTATGCAACATCCCAGGATTTGAGGCCTCAGATAAAATGATCTTATAAGGAATGATTGGACTACCCATACCACCAAGGTGCACCCCCTTTTATGGGAGTCCATCACTAAGGAACTCCATAGTTAAGCATGCTCAGCTTGGAGTAGTACTAGGATGGGTGACTAGTCAAGAAGTTTATCCTGGCTTACACATGAGTAAGGAAAAAGCGTGCAGATAAGGCTAGTGGTGGTCTATGGGGCCAGTCGTCATTCTTGAAACTCTACTAGATCCTAGGGCAGTGGACCCAGGTGTTACAAATGGTATTAGAGCCAATTCTTCTCTAGTATGTGGGGCCCACATGGGCATGTGGCATGCCAGTCTTAAGCCATGTGGTCCAGGCAAGTTGGAAATGGCTATCTACTGAGATAAGATGGGACCGCCCTTGCGTTGGTAGCCATGGATGAGAGCTGGGTGCCCATGGGCAATTCTGGGTCTCTACTGAAATGGGGAAGAGATTATGAGGCCATATAGTTGAGCCTTGATGAGGACGTCAAGAGTCTAAGTGGGGGAGATTGTAACATCCTGGGATTTGAGGCCTCAGATAAAATGATATTATAAGGAATGATTGGACTACCCATATCACCAAGGTGCACCTCCTTTTCTAAGAGCCCATCACTAAAGAACTCCATAGTTAAGTGTGCTCAGCTTGGAGTAGTACTAGGATGGGTGACCAGTCAAGAAGTTTATCCTGGCTTACGCATGAGTAAGGAAAAAGTGTGCAGTTAAGGCTAGTAGTGGTCTATGGGGCCAGTCGTCATTCTTGAAACTCTACTAGATCCTAGGGCAGTGGACCCAAGTGTTACAAATGGTATTAGAGCCAATTCTTCTCCAGTATGTGGGGCCCACATGGGCATGTGGCATGCCAGTCTTAAGCCATGTGGTCCAAGCAAGTTGGAAAGGGCTATCCATTGAGACAAGATGGGGCCGCCCTTGCGTTGGTAGCCATGGATGAGAGTTGGGTGCCCATGGGCCATTCTAGGTCTCCACTAAAATGGGGAAGAGATTATGAGGCCATATAGTTGAGCCTTGATGAGGACGTCAAGAGTTTAAGTGGGGGAGATTGTAACATCCCAGGATTTGAGGCCTCAGATAAAATGATCTTATAAGGAATGATTGGACTACCCATATCACCAAGTTGCACCTCCTTTTCTAAGATCCCATCACTAAAGAACTCTATAGTTAAGCGTGCTCAACTTGGAGTAGTACTAGGATGGGTGACCAGTCGGGAAGTTTATCCTAGCTTACATGTGAGTGAGGAAAAAGCACATAGTTAAGGCTAGTGGTGGTTTGTGGGGCCAATCATCATTCCTGAAACTCTACTAGAGCTTAGGGTAGTGGGCTCATGTGACATGCCCGTCTTGAGCCATGTGGTCCAGTCACGTTGGAAAGGGTTGTCCATGGTTGACGTAGCCACCCTTGTGCTGGCATTCTCTGATCGGGAGCTGGGTGTACATGGGCCATTTGGGTCATCACTAAAGTGGAAAATGATTATGAGGCCATATATTGAGCCTTGACGAGGACGTCAAGAGTCTAAGTGGGGGAGATTGTAACGTCCTAGGATTTGAGGCCTTGAATAAGATGATCTTAAAAGGAATGATTGGAATACCCATATCACCAAGGCACACCTCCTTTTCGAGAGCCCATCACTGAAGAACTCCATAGTTAAGCGTGCTCAGCTTGGATAGTACCAGGATGGGTGACCAGTCGAGAAGTTTATCCTGGCTTACGCGTGAGTGAGGAAAAAGCACATAGATAAGGCTAGTAGTGATCTGTGGGGCCAGTCGCAATTCCTAAAACTCTACTAGAGCCTAGGGTAGTGGGCCCAGATGTTACAAATAATTGTAACGTCCTAGGATTTGAGACCTTGGATAAGAAGATCTTAAAAGGAATGATTAGACTACCCATATCACCAAGGTGCACCTCATTTTCTGGGATCCCATCACTAAAAAACTCCATAGTTAAGCATGCTCAACTTGGAATAGTACTAGGATGGGTGACCAGTCGAGAAGTTTATCCTGGCTTGCACGTGAGTGAGGAAAAAGCACATAGTTAAGGTTAGTGGTGGTTTGTGGGGCCAGTCGTCATTCATGAAACTCTACTAGAGCCTACGACAATGGGCCTAGGTGTTACGAATGGTATTAGAGCTAATTCCCCTCTAGTAGGTGGGGTCCACATGGGCATGTAGCATTCCAGTCTTAAGCCATGCGGTCCAGGCCAGTTGGAAAGGGCTATCTGCTGAGACGAGATGGAGCCGCCCTAGTGTTGGTAGCCGTGGATGGGAGCTGGGAGCCCATGGGCCATTTAGGGTCTCCACTAAAATGGGGAAGAGATTATGAGACCATATAGTTGAGCCTTGACGAGGACATCAAGAGTCTAAGTGGGGGATATTGTAACATCCCATGATTTGAGGCCTTAGATAAAATGATTCTTATAAGGAATGACTGGACTACCCATATCACCAAGGTGCACCTCCTTTTCCGAGAGCCCATCACTAAAGAACTCCATAGTTAAGCGTGCTCAGCTTGGAGTAGTACTAGGATGGGTGATCAGTTGGAAAGTTTATCCTAGCTTGTGTGTGAGTGAGGAAAAGTGCACAGTTAAGTCTAGTGATGGTCTGTGAGGCCAATCGTCATTCCTGAAACTCTACTAGAGCCTAGGGTAGTGGGCCCAGGTGTTACATCTTACCAGTCTCATGATTGTGATCCTTTTCTAGACACCTCCATATTTGGACAATCCTCTAATAACTCCCTTGGGTTCTAAAGAGTTTGTAAATTTAATAAGCATTAAAGATTAAATGGAAAACCATGCTCTGATACCAATTGTAACGACCCCACCCCTTGGTAACCCCCAATTAAGGAAGACCAAGAATATAGAGCCTCTATCCCAAAATAGGATCAATGATTTTGCAAATAATAAAAAATAATTAATAAATTCTACCAAAGAATAAACTTAAAGAAGGATGAAAATTTACTTTTCACATACCTTTCAAAAATAGGAGATTGAAACTTTACCCAATGTAGAGTTATATCTAATTAAATCCCCCTTTCCTTAATTAATTTTATTATTCAAATATCACTTTTTTGTTTTTCCTTTTTCAAGTATTCCTAAAATGCTGACAAACAAAACGTCGGTCAGTATAAAGAATATACTGGTATGTGGTGGAAACCAATATCTCACACATATCTCATAACCATCTATTCACATCAAATATTGGTTAACAATCAAAGATTACATTTTCATTATAACTTCCCGACCATTTTTACTCATCCTCTGGGATGCCCTCTCTTAATTTAATCCCGAAAGGAACTTTAGGATACCTTCTCCATCATGAGCTTGGTACCTTATGGGTCACCTCTCTGGGTGCCATGTGGTCTTCCCTCTAGGGCTTGACCACCTATGACCTTCCCTCCATGGCTTGGTCCTCATAAATATTACATCCAGATATGGTATGTGGGTTCAGGCAAGTCATAAATAATTACATTGTGATAATCATAGTCACTTTATAGATTGTAAGAAATAAAGTCATCCAAACATTTATTTTCAAGCAATTGATGAAACCTCAGAAATCACTGTAAATTTAAAGTGAGTAATCATAAAATAACCACATACCTAATTTGAAGATCTCAAAGAAATAAGCAAAGTCCTAACCCAATCAGGTAATTCAATCAACCAAGCAAGCCAATCACACAAGCACAATTGAATCCTAAAAAGCATGTAAGACCTAATTACTACATACTTATCATAAACTCATTTTATTGACTTGCGAATCCCTTCCAGGGTTTCTAGGTTAAATTAGGGTTCCTTAGGGTTTCTTAGATCTTTTCCCAAACTTTACCTTTCTAGGTCAACAAACCCTAAAACAACTTTCTACATCATAAAACCCTAATTACATAAATTATCCATATTGAGTAAATTGGCCTTAGAACATATTAATTCTGCCTTAAATATGGATTTTTACAATTAAAACAATTAAACTACATAATTACCAAAATTAGGGTTTCAAAGCCCATTAATGCACTTTATACACTTGAAGCCCTCAATTAGACCAATTAAGCACAAGGATCAATTTTTTAGATCTAAATATTCCTTTTTTATTAACAAAAGGTTAATATCAACCTAAATTATCCAGAGAACATTACTAAATTCAATTATCATCAAAACTTAGGGTTTTTCATTAATAACACCATTAAAGGTGACAACTTTAAGTACTTTTACAATCACAAGATAATCTAGGATTCAATTATATTTTTAGTGAATTCCTTGCTTTTTTCTGATCAATTTTCATGTATAACTTGCCCATATCTGAGTACCCCACAATTATCCACACTTGTTCTAAGATTAAATCTTCCTGGACAATCAGGTGATGCCATGTCAGAAAAGATGATTACCTGGAATTACCTGTGCAACCCCGTGTTGGCCAATGGCCGCTCGCCAACTTGGCCCCTCATGCCACGCGGGCTGGAGCAAAAGAAAAGAAAAGGTCCAGTCCACCCTTTCCTTGCTGTACTAGAGTCAGGGGAAGAGATAACTTTTCTTGCCCGCTCATCTCCTTCCTCACTCTATCAGACCTGTGAGCAATGCCTTGCTTGGCTGGGTCAATGCCGAGGTTGACTGTAGGCATTTGGACCGTTGGAGGCAGGCATCAGTGTGATCCTCTCTGATTTACCTTTCCAAACTTGACCGAGGTAATCTATTCACCTCGTGGAGGCTCGACATCGGTGACAGGTGAGGGGTTACCTCGGCAGAAAAGATGCCACATGGGAGTAAAATGGTAGGCTATGAAGAGAAATTGATGACGAGAAGAGAACCCCTAAGACTCGTAGAACCTTAAGAAGGAGCCTACAACCTCGCAGAAAGGAAGCACCTCCTTTTATAGCCCATGGCTATGGTAGGTGGCCGGCGAGGCAACTGGGATTAAGAGTTCCCTAATCACACTTCAAATGGTACTAGAACATAGGATGAAATGGTGCAATTTCCTTCTCTAAATTCAATGAGACAACTTCTTAATTCGCACGTTGATCATGTGGAGAGAAAATTGATAGGGAAATCTCCAAGCACTGTTCTACTTACCTATTCCTAATCGAAGTAAGTGAAGGTACAACCACTATTGGATCTTAGATCCAATGGCTGTCATGCCATGTGCTAGAACAAATAGCCTAAGTTGATAAAGATCCAACGGCTATCATGCCA